>OZ026619.1:9329277-9339277 GCA_964020975.1 Hermodice carunculata
CCGATTCTGCTTGGATTTCCACGATGGAAGAATAAGGGTTCGACGAATGCCTTCCAAGAGGTTCGTAGAAGGATGTATGGTTGAACGTGACTGCTTTGGAGCAGGCAATGTCATCATGTGGGGGTGGGGGTGGGGGGAGGTCAATTACAGCCGCAGGAAGAACTGTCCTCATCAGGGTGAACGGGACTCTTAACAGGCCGGCGCTACATGGATGAGATCCTGGCCACAGTTGACGAATGGATCTAACAATATCCAAGGTCACTGTTTCATCAGGATAACGTACGACCACACTGTGCCCGAGCCAGCATGCAGTATCTGCAGCAATACAATATCCTGTTTTTGCTGTTATATATGGCCAGCGCGTTCTCCTGACCTGTCCCCCATCCAGCATATGTGAGATATGCTTGGCCGTCGAATAAGGGATAAGTATAAAGAACCTGCAGCCACCCTGGGCCAACTGGCTCAGAGGTTCACAGACTAGTGGACTTAAATTCTCCAGGTTGAGATCACCAAGCTGACAAACAACAGCCAAGGCGGATCCAAGCTTGTTTACAGAAGCATGGTGGGCACACCCACTATTGATGCATGTAGCATCCCAACAACAACCACAACAACAACAACAACAACAACAACAACAACAATAACAACAATAACAACAATAACCAAAAAGGTGCATCTTAGGACCACCATTTCCTCCCAAAAGAGATCAGAAGAGCAATGGTATAATAAAGTAAACAAATTCCCCCCACACATCACCATAACGCGTAAAGTATGTTGGGGGGGGGGGGGGGGCGGGGGCATCTTTTTGCTCCCAGGAGCATATTTGCAGCGCCGTGATCAACTTATGTAGCAGCACGGTTTTGTTCAGATGGTGAAGCAGATTATCCAAACTTACTGATAGCGAGCTCAGTGGTTAGCCCGTGCCTGGCTTCTTCTTGCAATCAGCACTCCATCACACAATGTGGATGGTCAGGGTCATTTGGCGGTGTAAATTCCTGATGCATTTTCCTGTAATGGCACGGTCTTCCGAATGCAACCACCTGCTGGGCCATTTGGTCCGAATCATATGTTAGCATGCCCTGAAGCTGTGCACCAACTATTTCAATAAACCCGTGTTATTACTCTGTGACCTTATACAAATGCACCCTTTTTACAAACCACGTAAACTTTCATCAGTTTAATTATTTTGAGTCCTTTGAATAGATTGTGCATGGAAATAGTTTTTTCATTTAAACTATAAATGTCTTTAAATATGACTACTGTTAATCTCAGACTTTAGTAAAGGCACGAAAATTGGTTTCCTTTTTTTCTCTCCGAATTTTAGTACAAAGCTGACAAACCGTCCTGGTTGCAAATAGGAAACAAGGCCTATCATAAATGTGCCTTCTGCAGGTTAGGGCAAAGCACTTGTCCTACATATGTATATATTTATAAACACGTTTATTGCAGAAGACACTTTTTTTTTAAATTTTCAAAATACCGATAGATTTTGCTACACCCAGTAATTTTTGCTTGCTTGCTAAAAATACAGTTTTCCATTTTTTTTTTTAATTGTGTTATCAAACCTCGCATCCTGGCCTCACTCTGATGGTATAACCAGACCCCAAGACACCAAAATGCCCGAGCAGAATCAGAATACAAATGAAAGATGCGGAATAATCCAATAAAAACCAACAGCAGCGCCACCTAATGTACGGGTATATCAGAACTCGAGCCAGGACCAATTTCTGCTAAGCTGGATGACAATCTAGCTCAGGGTGTTTGGTGAATAAATTTGGAAATACCCACACACACACCGCCTCCATTTACACAAAAAAAAAATTAGAAAAACCTCAATACTTTAAGCTTGTCGTGATGTTGAGGAAGGGGTGGGGGGTGGGGGAAGGCTACAGATTTATGTGCTTTCTAATGAAACTTTAAAGCTACTGGATTTTAAAGAAACGTTAATGATTTAACCCCTTGATATGGGACCTTATCGAACGGTTCGAAGTTCAAGAGTACGTTGAGTCCATGCAGATGCTAGTTTCCTTGATAGTGTAATTTGGCCAGCGGGCGTCTGTTGCATATTTGTAAATTCGTGTTGGGTAAGTGGTCCAAACAGTAATTTTTTGCCTTTGAATGCAAAACACACACAGAGAGAGAGAGAGAGAGAGAGAGAGAGAGAGAGAGAGAGAGAGAGAGAGAGAGAGAGAGAGGGGGGAGGGAGGGAGAGAGAGAGAGAGTACACGAAAAATAGCATCAGTACAATCATTCCGGTTAACAAACTATTAAAGTATATAGGAAAACTCGGGAGTGGCTCGCTGACGCTTAAATCAAAATGATTACTACATCTTCTTATACCATTTGATCTACTCTCCTTCCAAAATCTGTCACTATGATGCATATTAATTTTTTATTTCACGCATTTCAATAAAACAAAACCATCCTATATTTTGTTTTGAATATACAGACATGAAACCTTCTTAAATTGAATCAAACATGTCATTTTATCAGTTGTATGTTGACTACATATCACAGATACTCAAAAGGATAACTCGAAAGAGCTTATCGAAATGTTTTTGCCTTTTAAACTTATATCAAAATCACGATTGCTGGGCGGTTTAGTCATCACGCATCCTTCTGCAGGTAGAACACGCGATGCTTTTAACCAATGTCAGGGAGATAGACCCCTTGGGTACCTTTGCCCTATCGCCACTGAAGCTCATAAGAACTACCACAAAAACTGCTTTTTAAATCGATGTCGGTACTTAAGCCAGCTTTCCTGATCATCCTTTTCTTTTTTTGTCAATAATCCGTGTGTTTTGAAAAATCCTCCTCATAATGTTGTAAGGTATATTTATGACGTCACACAAATTTGCATTTGTATGAAGCGCCTTGCTTTTGGACATTCCCATGATCTGATCAGGTTTCTTAATTTACAGTCATGCTGTTCCTTTCGACAATTATTCCAGTTCTTATTTTGGTTTGCATATCTTTAGTCGCAATAATTACCAGAACTCCGAATGAACAGTGGGAGAAGATATTTATTAAAACATAAGGCGCTCCTCCTAGCCTATCATGGGCGGCAAATTTCTTAATGCAACTATTGATTCTACGTAGGCACGAGTATGAATCAATGATCTTCTTCAGTAGTCCAGATGGACGTGACAGCAATCCATTTCGGATGTCAAAGGACCGGCAACAATTTTATCATTTGGTTGTGACTCTAATCAATTTACCTTATATAAAATGTAATATTGTTTCTCCAATCTGTTTAATGTATCCAACTTTGATACCCACAAAGCTTTAAATTGTTGTTCAGTTACCAACGAACACAGCTGTGTGCCACTGTGGTCTAAATCAATAGACCTTTACCGCGTGTACTCTTGGCGTGGCCCTTATCCGTTTAGGAAATCTCTTGGGTGGTCATGAGAATTATTAGTCTGTGTGTGAACACAGACATCTTGTTTTTCCTTTATTTATTTATTTATTTATTTATTTATTTATTTATTTATTTATTTATTTATTTATTTATTTATTTATTTATTTATTTATTCATTTATTCATTTATTTACTTACTTACTTATTGTTTATTTATTTATTCATTTATTTATTACTTTTTATTTTTTTATTCATTCATTCATTCATTCATTCATTCATTCATTCATTTATTTATTTATTTATTTTAATTTATATATTTATTTATTTTAATTTATTTATTTATTTATTTATTTATTTATTTATTTATTTATTTATTTATTTATTTATTTATTTATTTATTTATGCTTTTTTGTCCAGAACCACTTCCTAGTAGTCATTACCCTATTCCGCAGTCCGAAATCTTTACTCTCCATAAGCTAACCTGTCCCTGTCTAACCTATATACATAGAAGTACAAATGTCCATTTTGCACACGTCCCTCTGTAAAATTTTGACATAGGCTGTATTAGCCCAAATGATAAATTAAAGGGTCTTCAGCGGGTAACCACTCAACATGTTTTGGAGCCTTTTACCCGTACATGTCTCTCTGAGTAGCGGCTGCTTGTCTAAGCTAATATTTATTTATTTATTTATTTATTCATTTATTTATTTATGTATTTATTTATTTATTTATTTATTTATTTATTTATTTATTTATTTATTTATTTATTTATTTATTTATTTATTTATTTATTTATTTATTTATTTATTTATTTATCTATTTATCTATTCGTTCCTCCATTGGTTTGTTCGCTCATTCATTCACTCGTTTAATTATTTATTAAGTCTATGTGAACAGACTTGAATTTGTGTTTCCTCAAATACTTTATTCTTTCTTTATTCATGCATTCATTCATTCATTCATTTACTAAGTCTGTGTGAGAACACGGACTTCTTGTTTTTCCTCAAATACTTTGTTCTTTATGTATTTGTTTGCTTGCTCCCATGCTTGTTTATTTATTTATTTATTTATTTGTTTCTTTATTCATTTACTTATGTGTATGAACATACTTCCTGTGTTTTTCCCCAAATACTTTATATATGTATGTATGTATATATATATATATATATATATATATATATATATATATATATATATATATATATATATATATATATATATATATATATATATATATATATATATATATATATATATATATATATATATACTATTGTATCGAAAAGTACGAAACTACGAAATATAAATCTGGAATAAGTTCAAAACTATTTTAGACAGAGATGCCATTCATACCTCAATTATTAGACTTCTGGTATAGCCACATCCGATGAATCATAAGCCAAAGTAGTAGCATTCGATTGATACATAAGGTGAATACACAAAACTGAATTCTTGAATACTTTCCAAGCCATTATAGATAGCGGTGTCATTCCTGCTTTAATTTATAGGTTTGTACCATAACCACATCCAATGAAACATGAACCAAAGTTGTACCACTTTAATTCATGCAAATTAGGTGAACACACAAAATTTAAAGTGGGAATAACTAGAAAACTATTATAGCGGTGTCATTCCTGCTTTAATTTATAGGTTTGTACCATAACCACATCCAATGAAACATGAACCAAAGTTGTACCACTTTAATTCATGCAAATTAGGTGAATACACAAAATTTAAAGTGGGAATAACTAGAAAACTATTACTGATAGAATGTCATTTCCACTTCAATTGGTAGGTTTGTGGCACAACCGCATCCAATGGAACATTGACCAAAGTTGCAACACTTAAATTTATACAAGATTAGACAAAGACGTACAATTTAAATCCGGAATAACTTCAAAAGTACAGATAGAAGCGCCATTTCAACTTCTAATTGGCAGGTTTGAGACATAGCCCCAACCAATGAAACATGAGCCAAAGTTATTGCATTTGAATTTTTGCAAATAAAGTGAATATACAAAATACAAATTCTTGAATAACTTGAAAATTATTGTAGACTGATGTGTCATTGAACTTAGGCTGATACATTTGTGGGATACCTGCATTCAATGAACCATAAATCAAAGGTCTAGCGGTTTGATTTATGCAAATTAGGCAAAAACACAAAATACAAATCTTGAATAGCTTCAATGCTATAATAGATTGTGGTGCCTTTCCAAATTCAATTTATGGGTTTTTTATATGGCCGCAGGAAAAATTATTGTTGAGGAAGTTCAGTAAATACTGAACAGGCAATCTTTAAAACATTTCTTGGCTCACGTGCTGATTTGCGGACAAACAAATCCATTTTTTTTTTCATATTTGCGAGGGAAACGCAAAGTTTAAAGAGGGAGTGATATGCAAGTGCTGAACTGCAACTGACTGTTGTTCGCAGGCTTGGACGAGAAATTATCAGGGCACTGAATCCATGCCCATGGGACTGGCGGTGACAACACAAGAAGCACATATGCGCATGCGTAACACACACTCAACCATTTGTGCTGGTGGTTTTTGGCGGTCTCTGGGTACTGTGCAGTGATGATCAGTCTTTATTCATTGCAGAGCAACTACCTATGCCTGCATTATTGCCGTTGAGTTACTAACCTTATAGTTAAGGTTGATGTTGTCTGAATACAGATTTCTTTTGACGCATCACTTGGCAGAAACATCCTTGGTTTATATTTTTGTCACACACCAACTGTCGTGCCGATTTTTGACAAACGATAGTATTGATAATGTCACAATATATCTATGCATTCATGTCAGCAACAGATGCAGAGGAATGGCAGGTATTTTGCAAGACACTGATTTTTTCTACTAAAAAGGCCGAAGATTGTTCAGGAACTATCTGGACACAGAATGCGGCTTTTTAAACAGATGGGTTTTTTGTTTGTTTGTTTTCGTTTTTTTTTTTGTTTTTTTTTTTTTTGCATTATTTTTTTCTTCAGCAAAAGGTATGCCTTATATATGAAATACTACACGATAAGACTGAAAATGACGATACGGCATGTTTTAACGTAAATTCAGAGAACATATCAGAACAGATAAAAAGGCCATTGAACCTGCTTTCGAAAGAATGCGATCAAATTGAATGTTACTCATTAAATACATATGGAATGTGAATTAACTAAAACACACCCTAAATGTACACTATTCCCATATTCCCATACAGCAAGCCTGCGCTATTGCAATGTAAGACTAGACAACCTAGCGACGTTTGTTGCACACGATTAATATATATATATATATATATATATATATATATATATATATATATATATATATATATATATATATATATGGATGTGTTTTTGTGTGTGATCCCTTGCAAAGGTTTTAATTGTATGCAACAAACATCACTACGTCACCAGGTATTGAGAGAGAGAGAGAGAGAGAGAGAGAGAGAGAGAGAGAGAGAGAGAGAGAGAAAGAAAGAGAGACAGAGAGAGAGTCACTTGCAAAGGTTCTTAATTGTATGTAACAAACGCTACCAGACATTTAGTAAATATTAATGAAAATATTTAGTAAAAATTAATTATACAAATTAAAATTACACGTTTAGTCAAAATATTAACATATCTGAAAGAAAAGTACATTTTCTTTGAGAAAGTGTTGGTTTGGATTTTACATGTACAGGAGTTATTTTCAACACGAACGTGCCCAAATAGCAATGAATGTAGATCCTGGTGCCCTGTTTCAAAGTGTTCATAATCACCGAAATATAACTGTCACATACAGGCGGACAATGATGCAGAATAAAAGTTCCGCGCGTGAATGTGTCCAAATTTTGTTCTGTTTCTGAGTAAATCAGATTAGGCAAGTAAAATTGCAGGCAACCATAGTTTAAAGCACATGTCTTTTGAAGATCGTAAAATCTGGTACTTACAATCAGTGAATATAATAAACACGACGGCATCAAACATATGTGGCAGTTGTGTGTGTGTGGGTGGGGGGGGGGGCGGGGGGGGGGGGGGAGTTGTGGTTGGAAAAACAAGCGTCTTCACTTTGTTCAAGAAAAAGACTGACACTTGGTGGGAAGAATAGAAACAGCCTCAAGCACATTTTATTTTGGGAAAACAATAGGAAAGGTCAGAATTAGCTCTGAGTTGTGTATTCGCCACAATACACACCTGGATACACAAACATTTGCAGGGCTAGAGCTGTGTATTCCCATTAGTTTGTATGTTAAAGCAACCTTAAATATACCAGTCACTTTTGTAGCTGTGGTTCTATGATTTTTTTGAAGCATTTAGTCATGCATCTAGATTTACTGTCTGAAATTTGGTATGTCTACATTGTGCATTAGTTTTTAAGTTGTTAAGTTGCAAATTACAATGTAAAGTAATGGGAATACACAACCCTAGTCCTCCACTGACTGTAGTGCCCTCTTTTAGGCAGTTCTTGAACCTTCTGTTCCTGCCTTTGCCGATTTCCATAATATCTAATCGAAAACGACAATTTCCACATTGGCTTAGCCGAGACATAGACAGCTCTAGTGGGAATTATACATGAATTGTGTTGTTAATCAAAGGAACTTTATATCACAGGAAGAAATATGAGTGGGACTACAACATAGCTCTCCTTGACATGAAGGTACAGAACGACAAACTGATACAAGAACCTGTCACAATTATCGAATTTTGGTTTGAACCGGGCTGTTTTCGAGACTAACCCTGATAACACAGTACAATTGACAAACATGTGAATGGAACCTTCGTCCAGTAGTATTAGCGTTGATTTGCCCAATAAAGCATCAACTGTGTTACTTTGCTGCTATTCACATGCCAGACAGAGCATACTTACGTTTCCTACTTCCGGCAATGGAACGATAGAGACACATGGAATTACTTAAAGGGACTCGAAATGAAGCATGGCACAGCACGTGGAAGATAATAGACAAAAACTTTGAGTGGACGTCTGGTGGCATTTGTGTTTTGCTACATGAATTATGCATTGCTCCTCTGCTTTTCAGCTTACGGACCTCTGATATGTGGCCTCGCTAGCCTGCTTCATCGTCTGACGTTTGAACCAGTTCTTTATTCCTGGTCCCATAAAGTCTTTTAAAGCACTCGGGTGTAAATAATCATTTGCTAATCTGTATTTTCTTATATTCCCGCAGTTCATTATTATTATTATTATTATTATTATTATTATTATTATTATTATTATTATTATTATTATTATTATTATTATTATTATTATTATTATTATAATTATTATTATTATTATTATTATTATTATTATTATTATTATTATTATTATTATTATTATTATTATTATTATTGCCATAAGCATTTTAGGGGGTATTGAGTTAGCTATATGACGATAACATACCTCCCGTCAACAGCTTTTAAGTTTCGCTCCATAAAACTCGTACATGTATGTATCCACCGGGGGTTAAGCTAAACATGGCACAACAGCAAACTGCGGTCGCTATTTTTAATTGAGATTCTTCGTGCACATCACTGCTTTCTAGTTTTTTCAGCGCATTTTTTATGGGGACAGAGACATGGGGTTAATTTTGACTTTTGTTTTTGACCCCATGTGGTCCGACTTTACTTGATCCACAGACATTCAATAAGGCACGGTCCAAAACAAAATGAACCACAACAAATAAAAGCTGATGATAATTTCGCAAAAGCCATTTCGAGTACGCACACCGTCAACATCGCGTTCCATATTTCTTCATCTTTTCATTTTACTCAACCCTTTATTTATTTTTTTTTTATTTATTTATTTATTTATTTATTTATTTATTTATTTATTTATTTATTTATTTATTTATTTATTTATTTATTTATTTATTTATTTATTTATTTATTTATTTATCTTATTTTTTATATTTTTTTTGCAGGGGTTGGGGGTTGGGTTGACACAGATGTGGCTGAAGGTATGATGTTTTAATGCTGTCAACATATCCACTGAGAGATGTCTAATTTCACATCAATATAAACCTCGGTGCCAAAACACGTCGGTGACAACATGACAAGTACATTAGATACATTCTGTGAAGTGCATCTGTACTTTCTGAGAAAAGGTAGTTTCATAGATGACATTGTACAGAACTTGCGTATTCAGCCTTTCCTTTCCCTATAATACCTCACAAACATGCAAAATGACATGCAAAATGACATGTTAAAATACCAATTACCATATGAAACGACGGAAATGACATTGCGCTTTCCTATGCTATTTTAATTTACACGATCCGATAAAGTATCATCGTATTGCTACTATGATATGGTTAGTGTTATGAAATCATCTTTTCTTTTATTTATAGGTGTTACATAATTGTAATTTTTACAGCCACAGTATACTGTATGGCGCTTCTGTATGGCCACTTCTAAATGGCATGCATGGAGCACATATAATAGTTTTTCAGCAGGGGCGGATCTGGGATTTGTTGGTACGGACATATTAATATTAAACACGGGGTGACCTACTGTGCTGAGGCCCCAAAGGGGTTCAGGTCAGCACAACGGTTGCGGTCAAGGGGCAGAGCATCCTAAGGTCATGGGTTTTGGCATTACCAGGGGATAAAAATAGTCTTTGTTGGCTTCAAAATTTTCCTATACATCGAGGGTTTTTTTTTTTTTTAAAT
>OZ026619.1:9341777-9381777 GCA_964020975.1 Hermodice carunculata
CCAAATTGAGCTCCCTCAATCCGTTTTCCAACATAAAGACACACTTCGTTCTCATATGATTTGTTGTACTACATTTAAACATAAAATGGGGAAGATCTTCCTTCTCGAGTTTACATAAACTGCAAATTTCATTTGCAAGCCCCCATCTGGCAAGATCTTCGTTAAGCCCCAAGCAACCGACCCTGGCCAGGAATTTTAATCTAATTCCATTGAAATTCCTAATATCGTAAAGAGATGTGCTGCCAAACGTAGAGCATTTCATTAATCGAAACCAGTGGATTGAACTTTTATCGTCAATATCTTGGAAAAATTCTATCTTACAACTTTCCAAACTTATCTTGTGATAAGGCTGGAGCCATGTTCCATTTTTGCTTGTTAATGCACGATCCATTCCAAAATTAATCAAAATTTGGTGAATTTCGCGAAAGTAAGGCCAGGGTAGCTTAGCTCCGCCTATATAGGCTCCCAGAAGTTCATTAAAAATTTGTTTACACAATCTGCTGTCAGGCAAATCATAGTTGAGCATATGGTAGTATTTGATGCGAATGCGGTCCAACAGTTTGAGGGGTAACCATCCAAATTCTCCTATAACTGCTGAAACCGCAGGAGTAGATCTTACTCCCATTATTGCATTGGCCTTAGAATATTGTATGGACTTAATATATGCTTTACTTTCGTTAGTGCTGTTCAGCCACACGGCACACCGATGGGAAATCAAAGGTAAAATTATACCTTTCCAAATATTATTGCCAAATGAGACCCTGTTAATATTATCATGAGCAGATAGAATACTACAGAGGTAGCCTCGAAGTCGTGACGCCTTTGGTTTTAATAGCGTTTTCACATGTGCAAGGTCGCTTAGAGACTGGGTAAAAAGTATTCCCAGTTATTTATATGACGTACATTCATCTATGGAAGAATTTCCTAACATCCATTTTCTGCTGGGGTTATAGCGTTTACCAACAACCATCATTTTTGATTTTTTATAATTAAAAGACATACCCCATTTAGATACAAAGGTGTGTGAAACATTCAACATTTTCATTATATTGTCTTCACTATCACGCATTAGTACCACATCATCCGCATAGAGTAGCCCAGGAATTACGGTTCTATTAAAAAGGATACCCAGCTTCTTCTTGTTTAACACATCATCAAATCCTGCATAACAATGGAAAACAGAGTAGGCGATAAAATACAACCTTGCTTGACTCCACGTGTAGCTTCAAACCATGAAGATTGAAAAGGACCGAAAATGACTTTATTATCAACTTGGCTATAGAGACCTTTAATTAAGCGCCATGCTTTCCCTTGAATGCCCTTTTCCCAGAGTTTTATGAAAAGCATATCTCTGTTAACAATATCAAAGGCTTTTGATATATCATGGAAAGCTAACCATGTTTTGAACTTACGATGTTTCCTAAGGGTACATGGCCCTTTTAAGCTAAAGTAGTGGTCTCAAGCCTCCGTCCTTTACGATAGGCTCCATGTAATTCAGAAAGTACCCCATGGCTTTCGAGAAAATTCATAAATTGGTCTTCAAATACAGATGTAAATAATTTATAGACGCACGAAGTTACTGTGATGCCACGGTAATTACCGAGCACCTCTTTAGGTCCCTCTTTGTGAAGAGGTTTTACAAGCCCTCGGGACCACTCTTCCGGAAAAAGTTCCGTTAATTTACAAAAATTAAATAGATTCACCAAGGAGAGTATCATGGTGTGACCCCCGTACTTGAGAAATTCATACAGTCAAGTTACAGTTATGCAGTCAAGTGTTCAGTGAATGATTTGTTGGTGTACACGTAATATCTTGTCCAGTAAGGGTAGCTTTAAGCTTGTTACACCAGTTTTGACCACGTGTAATGAGAAGGTTTGATACGAGGCCGTTGCGCCCTTCACTATGAGAGGGCGTGCTCTGTTACGGTAAGGACTATTTGGGCGATAATACATTGGCGGTGACTGGTGCAGCGTGAAGGAAAAACGGCTTTCTTGGGCGCAGCCTGCCATATAGCATGGGCTGGCGTATGGTTTGCTCTGGATAACTATTTTCGTGTCCAGTTTCCAATCCGAAATTCTTGGTATTTCTTCAGTCTGTGCGGACCAGGTACAAAAATGTTGAACGGTTTCTTTCTTGCCGTATCTGCACGTTCATTCTGTTTGGGCAGGACTTGTCGCCCGGGGAAAATGTTTAGTACGTGATATTTTCCTGTAAGTAGATGGTGTAACTCTTATATTCATGTCAGAAAGAATATCAATATCTTGTTCTCAAGTGCATAATTCACATGTATTATCATATTTGATTGTTCTGGTATGAATATATCCCATATGAATTCAAGATATAGACATGGGTTGTAGTGCCTGTTAACTTCTCATGGTAAAGTTTGTTGCTTCCACTATGTTCTAAGGTTTCTGAGGAGAAGGACTTGCAAATATTGAGTAATATTATTGCCATAGTCTTGAATTTTTTTGCGGTTCATAATTGAAGATTTATTCATCTTCGATAAAATATATTCTGGTTTTACTCTTATGCGGTATTAAAGATACATACTTATGGTATATCAGTGGCAAAATTACACAGAATTAATTCATTTGAAGTTCATAGCAACTTTAAATCAAGGGTATTAATTACACGCAAAACTGTGGTCTAAATACGGAAAAGTTATATACTGACGTGGTCAAACATAGAAAAGGTGAACATGCAGTAAGTTTCAAAAGTAATGGAAAATTATGTCCGATTTGCAATTGGCATCAGCTACTTGGCTGTCCAGCTACTTGGCTATCCAGATACTTGGCTACAGCTGATAAGTTCCAGCTGTCAGTGTACAGCAGTTGTGTGACATAAAAATGAAAAATTGGAGAGGCACCTGGGGTGTGCCCATCAATGTGCAAAGTTTCCATCTAGCAGCATTACCATAGAATAAATCATCATTCCTACGGATGCGCTTTTGAGTTTTCATTCGGCCCCCGGCTACCATGCTTAACAGTCACTGCATTCAAAACCCCGTTTCTTTCTTTTTTTTTTCGAATTACTTGCAAAAGAAAGCCCTATTCCTCTTCAGAAACAAGCGACGCAGTCAAAATAAAGTCATTTTACCTGTTGAAATTGTGAACTCAACCAAAAAAAGCAATAAGTTCCCATATCCTTCCAGATGATCAGGTCCTTTGCGGATTAGAAGTGATGAAATGGCCTCCATTGTCACGAGCGTGTCTGCATTAAACGATGAAGGCATTTGAATTCTATACTTTTCAGTAATCAGAAGGTCACCGCGTCCATCACTCATATTTTACAATATATCAAGTGTCATTTCTAGCGACTTGTCATGAGCATAAATTGACATGATTCAAATAATGCAATTGTACAATGTTCAATGTGTGAGAAAAAAATAGCAATGCTAGCAAAACAATTTTGAACAAATGCAGCATCACACTTTTAGCTGGTTTTTTTCTCCCATACTGTACCACATACGCAAGTGTATCGGACATTCGTTTGGGATCACCCAGGAAGAGATCAGTCATTCGTGCGGTAGGGTGTAGACTAGCAATTGGTTGGATCTAATAATCTGATCCAAGACAACGACCACTGATGACGTCATTCTTATGGCCCCATAGCTAATTGTATCTGTTTACACCCTTTTAAATTATCTAAACTTTTGGTATCAAAATACATGTATACAGAAGACCTAGTTTGACTGTTAACTTGAAGGATAAACGTTGACTCCCAGTGAATTTTATACATATAACAGTTGATATATCTCTATAAGATAATATCCTAATGCTTTGATATTTTTGTCGCTATTTTTGGGCATAAGTCCACTGAACTTTCGCTGTTGTGGATCGAATACAGCAGGTTCTTATAGTGCCAACAAATTTTGAATTGAATTTGAATTTGGAGATACTTACATGCTCAACGAAGGCTTTCTGATTCTGAAGAGGACAAGTGCGTTCTTTCATTTCTGTGTTTCATGGAACACATGAATAAAAATCGAAACAAAAACCTCGTCTCTTTGTTTTGTACTTAAGTTTACACGTGTAATTCCACATGTATTTGGCATGGGAGCGTGCATGCCATGGTGTTTATCGAGGAAAGGAAACAATAATGCCATCTGACGGCAAATGTAAGAACTAAACTGAGCAAAGTATTTGGTGCCAGCAGGCAGTCATGAGATGCCCCTGGTAGACAGCCAAGAGCCAGCTTCGTGAAAAATTGCTTAAAATTAGTTACATGACATTTGCATGTTACAGCTATAGTTACCAACAAGAAATGTCTTTTATAGTACCCATATCACCACCTGGGTGGATACCAATTCTGACTTTGCCCTTAAATTGTTCAAAATTACTTCATTTAAAATGGCCACCAAATGCCCATATGGTACACTGAAAAGTGATGTAAACATGTTAAAGTTCGTTCCTTTCTGTAATTTTCATACAAATAGTCATATTATGCCCGTCAAAATTAAAGTATTTTATTGTTTTGGTAAATATTTAATATCCGTATTTTAAAATGGCCGCCAAACAGTATCCTTTAAATGTGGTAAACCTGAATTTCCTGTAACTTTCAAAACAGCTTCAGCAATTACACTGTAGTAAGTGCCTTACATGTTTTCAAAGGTAAGGACCTTCATTTTGAGCTCCAAAAACCCAATTTGAGGAAATGTGCACAAGATGATGCTCGTAGCTGCGATTAGCCTTTATAAGTAATAACTACCGCGTAAATAGCTAGATAGGCCACTTTAATTTTGGCCACAGTAAGGAGGGTTTTGCACATGTTTGAACTACATATATAATTCCCAGATTGCTTGCTTTATTATTGCAATCATATTCTGCCTTAAATTGAATAATAATAATAATAATAATAATAATAATAATAATGATGATGATGATGATGATGATGATGATGATGATGATGATGATGATGATGATGATAATAATAATAAACCCCAAATAGTCGAGGAAATAAATACATCGATTTGAAAGTATGATGGACCCACATTCAATAAATACAATATTTAAACAATAAAACTATACAGACAGGGTGTAGGGGTATTTTCGTAGGGTCACAAATGCCTCATTGCATTTCTCGAAAATTGTAAATTGTACCCATGATTTGTAGAAAAACGTAAAGTATATATTTCAGCTTGAGCGTAATTTGGCAAAATAGTTTTCTCTTAAAATGTAAAGGTGCCTCAGAATTTAGTGCAAAAATGTAAACCGTCATCTGATTGCTCGTAAAGTGTAATCTTATAATTTTCAATCCGTAATTGGACAGTGGAAGGAATATTTTGTTGTAGAACAAAATATTATAAATTAATTTCCCGTAAAGCGTTGCCAGGAACCACATACGCCCCCTCTATACGCTAAAGTAAAACATGATACATACCTTACAACGCAAAATTCATCTGTTCATCAGTTGCCCTCCCCCCGCCACAGACTAGTGGCCACACCAAGGCAGGGTCTTTAAGATCACCTTTTCAATACGGTCAACCACATATATAACACCCAGATTACTTGCTTTATTATTGCAATCATACACGGCGTTGGGTTTCGTAATAATAATTATAATCATATTAATCACCCAATACAAGAGAAAATTTGATGCATCGAGATAATGGTTTCATTGACACAAATTCAATAAAGAGAATATATGAACGATAAAAGTATAAACTTGAGTAAAATAAGGTATGCGCATTACAACCAAAAATTTAGCTGTGCTATTTTTTCAAGTATAAATATGCAGGTAACATATGCCAAACTAGGGGGACCACTGCAATATGGCCATGCAAAATAATGTATAGAACATCACAAAAAAGTCATGTTATCCTTATTAACCATTATTTACTGTCCGTCATTAGTCATCTGCCAGAAACACTATCTAACTATTGGTGCTGGATTACAAGTCTTCTGCATTACACCCACATGCAGGCGTAGAGATCATGTTTTTTCATTTCTTTTTCTTTTTTTTTTTTCTTTCTTTCTTTTTTGTGCATCTGCAGGAAGCAAACCGACATTTATTTTAAAACTCAACAGGGAAAACAATCACCTTAAATGAATTTAGGCCAGTGTTGGAACTTCAGTGTGCCTTGCTGATTGAACTGTATGATACACTTTTTTGGTGCATCTGCAAGAAGCAAACCGACATTTTTTTGACTAATTTTGCTACCACATATGGCATTTTGCTGACAACACCCGGAACAGATTCATGTGTTCTTTGGCTTTCAGACGAGATATGTGATACATCCACAGCTTTTATAATAATCCTTTCCCACCTGCAGAGGTTCCCACGAGTGTAATTTACTAGTAAACTTTAAAGTGTCTCTAATATTATTTAAAAATGCTCACAGTGAAACTTTTCCAGTTATGCCTTTGTTCTGTGATTAAACTGATCAGGGAAACAATCACCCTAAATGAATATAGGCCAGTGTTGGTACTTCACTGTGACTTGCTCATTGAATTGTATGACAGCATTATTTAGCTGTATGGCTTGCATATGCATTGAATAGCGATTCCAAAATGAGCAGAATATATTATAAGTATCCTAAAATTTACATATAGAACATCCAATAGAATATGCGACCTGCTAATAAGATGTTGTGTGACCATGGGACCCACAAAGGAATGATGTGTTGAATATATTGTACAGTTTATTGGCTGAAATATTATATTTTTTGTACTTCAGAGTGTCATTTTGCGCCATTTTGTTTCTTCGGTTTTTAATTATTTAAGTCCCGAAATGTAATTGATATCCACCCCTACGCTATCCTCTACTATCCACTGAGAAACTCTGGCCAGTCACTTTGCTTATAACACAGCAATGCCATCTATTTAAATGAACATGTAAATTGGCTGGCTGACTATGGTACCATAAACAAAATGCAAAACCCTTTCACTACAAATTTAGTTCGGAAAAGCGACCATCGATGTCGCTTTGGTGCTGTCTAGCTATAGCTTCAGAAATATGCGACCACCGACGGACTTAGAGAAGATACTGATACATGCGAGAGCTAACCACTAATTCAACTTTTATGTTGTGGTCGCAACTGGTTGTATGCTTTCGTGCAGGTTTATTGACATTCTAAAACATATTGCAGTCAACAGATAAAAAAAACAAAACCTTAATAACCAAGAAAAAAAGAAAAAAACAGGAGTGTTTTTTTTTCTTCTTTTTATAATTGCAAAGCAAAATTGAATTCAATTTGACCAGACCCATTTATCAATATTCGCATCGAGAGCATGGCCAAATGTATCCCGCAGAAAGATACACAACTAAAAATTTGTTGAAAATGAAATAAAATTGAATATTTTTGCTACAGTTTGACAGATGGAATGAATAAGAAGATGGCCTTTCCTTTATTATTTTGTTTTGCATGCTTACTGCTATTGCACATAATATGAGCACACTTAATTACCGAGTGACTGAGTTATACATATTGAATATAATATGAGCACACTTAATTACCGAGTGACTGAGTTATACATATTGCACATAATATGAGCACACTTAATTGCCGAGTGACTGAGTTATACATATTGCACATAATATGAGCACACTTAATTACGGAGTGAATGAGTTATACATATTGCACATAATATGAGCACACTTAATTACCGAGTGACTGAGTTATACATATTGCATATAATATGAGCACACTTAATTACCGAGTGACTGAGTTATACATATTGCACATAATATGAGCACACTTAATTACCGAGTGACTGAGTTATACATATTGCACATAATATGAGCACACTTAATTACCGAGTGACTGAGTTATACATATTGCATATAATATTGTTCTTTATTGTAACAGAAGTATAATTATATTTCAACAGCAATAACTGTCATCATTTACATTTTTACTTCACGAGAGGAATTCATATAGGCATGGTGCCAATTGTCTTTTTAAATAAAATATGTTCAAACCAATTAGAAAGTCCCCTGAACTTTAGATGCTGCATATCTATGATTTAGGGCCGACTTCAATAAATGATTAACCCAAATGTAGGCATGGTCTCGAATATCAATAAAACTACATGAAAGCAAAGAACCTGGCTTCAAATACATATAAATGCAACATGAGCTCTTTGTTCCTAATCATGTATTGTATATCCAGGAGAGGCCATATGCGTAATAAATAGGCTTTTTCACCGCAGGCAGAGGTGATACTCTAAATTTAGATTTATAGTTTCTTATATTCATTATCATTAAATATATGCTACTACTACTACTACTACTACTACTACTACTACTACTACTACTACTACCACCACCACCACCACCACTACCACCACCACTCATAATAATAGCGATGATGATGGTGGTGATACGTGTTACATAATGATACAAGACATATAGCAAAAGGGGGAAGTGAGCAATATATAGGCTCATAGGGTCCCCTACTTAACATAGATAGTAAAGTTCTACAATCTGGATGGTAAATTATACAAATTAATTAGCACAGAAAATAATACACAAATTATAATGACTAGCTGAAATTGCAAAATCAGTTGTGTGCAAGTGAAACAAACAATCATGAAAAAGAGAAAAATTATAAAAGTAATGTTATGCAGTAATCAAGAATTTCAGAAATGAGTAATAAATAAACTTTGTAAGGTTATTAGATATATCATTCAAATTTTAGGTCCATTGTACCTGACACAAAGTTAAGCCAGATCTGAATTTACAGGACAATGTTTAAAGACAGTAGACTTCCTACTTTAATATGAGTGAACACTTTCATTAAGTTGAAAAATATTGAATAAAGAGGGTAAAATTCTTTAAGAATATTTACCAGTTACTTATAAACCCGCCAGCACTTTTGGGACCTATATCCACAATCGGGGCAACCTTCTCCACTAAGCTCCATCCTGAACGCAGCTAGGGCGTTTGGCACGTCCACCCAGCGAGGCTACTTAATTGATAGCCCGGGGGCGACTTCAGTGTCGGATGCAATATTCCAATTCTGAGCCCACTGCCGCCTACAACTGGTAACTTCCAGGCATTGTATTTAAATTTTCAGGTAATGCTCACTCTGGAAGAGTCCCACTCAATATTGTATATTACATTTGTTCGACAAATTAATCTTCCCTTAACAATAATCACACATTTAGTTTGGATACTGCCTTTTCAAAATATTCAATCGGGACTTACCCAACGACTTGGCTGCCTTTTTGAAAATTGTCGATTCCTCACCCAACAGTTTGTAAAGGGACGATCTTGGGCGGGGGTGGTAGTCATAATATATGAAACCAAAAGCATCAATAATGATATGATATATGGTGTGGCCGCGATTCAGTTTGATATCCTAAATGACGCTCACCAACGTACGTAATTTTCCAGGGTATATTGTCGCATTTGGATTTGTAACTGATTATGATAGCTGCTTCAGACACAACCGAGCGGGCAGATCAAAGCTAAGCTGGTAAGTCATGTTTAAAAAGTACTTAAACGACCATTTGTCGGACCAACTCGGAGAATGGACACTAGAACACAGCGAAACATTATAACTATGACCGAACAACCATGGGTATGCAGCTATGCTGTTTCGGCGGCCCAAGTTAACCCTCCAAATAAGTTCAAATGGAATGCTCTGTTTGAGTTTACTTTACTGCGAAATAAAGGCACACGACGGCCACTTTCTCGATAAAATCCTTTAGTCAGGGTCGATCAATTTATTAGGGAAGGGCGGCTTGAAACTTTTTTTTTTTTTTTTGGTGGAGTTATCGGAACCACATGTATATTTTTGTGAGGCCTTAGCTAGGTAACTTGAAACATTTTTAAAATGGATGTTCTTTCCCCTGTTTACACATTACCTCCTTTGACGTCAGTTAAAATTGTTTGAATTTGTTTTTCGGACACAGTCGGATGCACCTGTTATACATAAAAATACATGCTTGGACCACTATATATTGCGGCTGCTTTGTACTCTACAGTCGTATATTTTTGTTCATTGTGATAACGGTTTTCGAGAGACTTTAAATTTCATTTTGCGTCATAGGACAAGACGTTGACCTGGACTCAATGATAATGAGTGTTATATGTTGCTGTCATGACAGTTTATATAATATGTTATAATTAGATGTGTACGTTAATGGGCTTTGGGTATTGGAATATTACCAAGAAAAAAACTTACAGGATGTCATTTTTTTCTTTTAGATGAGAAAACAGCTGAATTGATTTGATTGCATTAAAGGTCATGTGCCACAGCCTCTTCCAACAGACGATTCACTCAATATATAAGTGTTAAATTATCGACCAATCATTGGCATTATGAAAAGTTTCGAGGAACATGGTGTCACCTGTCAATGATTTAATGTTGCATGTTATAATATCAACATCAATAATATATAATAAAAATAAAGAAGGTCAAGGACAGCACCTCGAGGAATAGTGGACTCAATCAGAAGCCACAGAGACTTTTGGCTTCCCAGAATTCTGTGAGAGACGGTTGGAAAAATAGGTTTCGCTGATGCTAAAGTGGGATGGTGTCTCCAAAGCCTGTTTCATTATAAAAAGTAGCGCAGTGTGCCAGACTGTACCTAAAACCTTAGATATGTCAAGGAGTACTATGCTACCTTCATTCCTAAGCTCGGAATCAGACTCAGAAATTATTGTTACCCAACAAATGTTACATGATATATAGTACGTGCATATAACAAACACAGAATAATGTGCAAATCACAAATGTGAAAAAGCTGAGGATTTACTGTCTGTTATCGCAGAGGGCACATAAAGAAAATTTCGAATTGACTGCACAATGGTCAGGTGTGACATTAAAACTACTGCTATATATACGCAATAAGTGTTGTTACTTACAAAACAATCTGGTACTGCCAATTTATTTTGATAAAATTTTATGAAATAAGACTTTGTATAGAAGGAAAGACCAGCACAGGAAAGTGCAGATATTTTCTTTTTCACACATGGGCAGTATTATAGAGCAAAGGCGGTATTGTATTTGTGTCTTTTTGCCCAGACCCACTTCCTAGTAGTCAATATCCTATTCCGCAGTATTCCAAATACCGGATACAATGTTTAAGTCCAGATTTTCAAGGAGCTGGTAGACGGGAGGACTCTTTGCCACGCGTTTGGTAAGAAGGCATTCATATAATTGGCAAAGTTAAAAAAAAATACTATGAAATTAAGCTGCAACTTCAATTTTGTGTATTTTTAATAAAATCTGAGAGCTTAATGCGAAATAGATAAAGTATTCAGTTGTGTGAAAGGGTGATCAGTAAAGGCAAAAAATAATATTATAGAAACAGGGAATTCTGCATATTTTAAACTTTGTGTTTTAAAGCCGTATTGATTGTTGTAAAATAATGAATTGGAAGTACAGTAGACATTATTTTGTTTAAAAACAACCTGAAGCCTCTGTTGACCTGCAGTGACTCATAGTAGTGACAAGAGCTCAATGCCATAGTACATATGGTAACGTAGCTTGACAACTTGGTTGATGGTAAAATCATTTTCCATGACGCCAGAATTTGTTATGCAAAGTTCATTATTTGAAATCAGGTACTTGCAGAAGATAGAGGTAGACAAAAGTTTCCGCTCAAATTCTTCACGTCCGTTGGACAGAGGGGAGATAAGCATTTATTTATTTATTTATTTATTTATTTATTTATTTATTTATTTATTTATTTATTTATTTATTTATTTATTTATTTATTTATTTATTTATTAATTTATTTATCTATTTACTTATTTTTATTTATTTATTTATTTATTTACTAATTTTTCATTTATTTATTTATTTATTCATTTATTTGTTTATTTATTTATTTATTTATTTATTTATGTTTACCCCAGTAAAGACTTGGCGCAGATTATATTTTTCCGTACGAAAACAAGAGTTAAAAGACAAGAATAAAGTGTTAGTTTGAAGAATATAAGATAGTTTTAAATACCCTTTGCCTATATTTAGGCCCGCAAGCAGATGTTGTCTTGAGAGACCTAACACTTTTCAATACATCTTTGACTCCTTCCTGAAAAAAAAAAATGTGTAGGCAAGCATCTATCAGGAAAATTAAGTTGGATGGAGGGGAAGGATCATGGTCGAGAGGATGTTTATAATGATTAACAAAACAGTGTTCTTCACATTGGCATGGGCACCACCTTGTTCGGTTGATTTCCTTAGGGTACATCTATGTGGACCTACACAAAATATTCTCGAATTGGATGTTTGATAGCGTTTATAGCAAGGTTACGTTTTCGTTTGTAGAGTTGGCAATAACGGTCTATATTCAGGATGGTGAGAAGGGAGTAGGGACGTGGCCTGCTGCAGCGAGATTTTAAATCTGTTCTAAGCACTGTTTTGTTGTGTGATAGTTATTTTGTATGTAGGCATATTCACGGCTTATCGTTGGGCCTCCTAAAAATATGGACAGGACAGCTTATTGAGAGAGTGGGGTACAGCATGTATATCCAAGATTGCTGGAACATAGCTAATTGGTATTGCTCTTTACAAGGGAAAGCGACCGCACAATAAGGATGAATTAATAGTCACATACTTTTATGTGGGATGTACAGGTCCTGATTTTACAAAAATCTGATATCAACAGGCTTGCTTTACAATACAAATAAAACTTGTCAAGACTCATTTCAAGTAAACATCACAAGATAGACTGTATCACCGCAGACAAAATTACAGATCAATTGAGCCGTCATGAACAGAAACGTAAAGACCAGTGCTCAGAGCTGCAGATGAAAGCCACCTGAGGTGCAATTCAAGGCCACCATATCCTTCTACTAATATGTATATATCAATAATATTTACAACATTCCTTTATCCTCATATGCACTCTGTTTTTCAACTTTTTATCTTATTGCAATAACTGTTGATCATAATATGTAGACACTATATGTTGGATTTAATGGCGTGAGATAGGAGACCCACCATCACAAAAATATCAAACAACACACCCGATGACCGTCTTTAACGTTTAAATCAGCTAACCTAAATAAAAATTTAGGAAGTGATATTGAGACTGCCATTCACGAACAGAAGCATTAGTTCCTTTTAGTCACCAGATGGCAGTACTTCTCATACTCACATAACCCCCTTAAGTGGAATGTCCGAATTTCCCAAAGTCTTTAATATTAAATACACGTGTTCAATGGTTTTTGACAGTATAGCACACATACTCTCTGTTCAATTGTTGCAGAATCATTACCTGTAGTATATGTAGGAACAGAATTATGCGTGAGCTCAACTCCGAGTAAAACTGCTTCAAGATTAGGCTTATTTTTTCAATAGTTTCTGCACTTTAAGCATAGCAGTCTATGAGCCCTGCCTACAGGAGCCCACCTCGAAACGACACACTGGTGTGATCCTTTGATGAATATTCCACTTTTCTGCATATGTTCAAACTGATCTGAAGTATAAAGGTCGTGTACTGTGACTATGGAGAATCCGTGCCGCACCTAATATGCTACTGATACAATCCAACATAAACATAACAGCTTCAGATATGGCTCTATAGAGGAGCCAGGCTATGATAAACCATGTAAAGTCATCACTTGTCAAAATACTCTTGTATCTTGCTCTGTAAACTTACGTAAATGTCTTGTCAGGGCACGGTGCACAGTTTGTTAAGGTTTTGTCACAGTGCTGGAGATCCTCGCCGATGAGTTGTAACCACACCTAGACCAACCGATCTTCACACTGTTCCATATAAGCTTGTATTCTATTCAATGCAATTTGTCATCCACAGTTTTGGCTAATTACAATGGTGGTTGTGCTCCAAAATGCACTAAGCAATGTGTGCTTACACAATGATGTCTTAACGCTCTAGTAACGTAATTTAAAAACAGGCAAAGGGATGTCATCATCTGCAATCGATGTAGTACTAGCTACATCACTCGGAATATCATGTGTTCCCTTCACATATCCTAAGGTATCAGAAAATTTCGTCAATTTCGCCAAAGGATTTAGAGGTCATAATAAAGGTAAGTGGGAGATGACCTATGCCCAGGGTAAATAAGCAGTCTCTTGTACAGGTTATCTTAGAGCTTGTGCACGGCCTAGGTGACCGCCAGAGCTTCACTGTAAACAGTTCTCCAATTCTGCTTTTTTCAGCGGGTGTGGTGGTGGTTTTGTTTGTTTTAATAGTAATGCAGTTTTTGAAAGCATAAGAGGTGAAATGTTCATTTCTGTGTGCTTTAGAATGGACTAAAATTTCAAAATACTGGTTCCTGGCGTGTTTGTTTTTACTGCAAAGGGCAGGCCAGTCTGATCAAAATCCCGTCATTTCAAAACTGGCACTGACAGTTTTTTTTTCATTTCAAACATTCACAATTATCTTGTTCTATTTTACCCTACTGTTAGTTCTGGAAAGCACACGTCATAGAGGCAGGACGATATGGGCAATATCAGTAGATAAATTTCTCAAACCAGCTACACAATCCTGTGAAAACATATTCTATATCATCAAAAATATAGCGACAGACTGCAATTTTCTCATAGTTTCCACACCTTTCGTATCTGGACAGACACCTGGTTGTGTGATGTTGAGACCTTATTATTGCACGCTTACCATAGAAAACTGGCTTTGTTATCCGTACAGTAAAGCCAAATTGGCCACATTATCACAAAAGTTTCCACAAATTGCATAGCGAACCTGTAATGTCTAAGGTATATAAATTCTACAAATATATGAGAAAGTGACTATGAAGCACACCCCGAGTGTTCTATTCATCAATCATAAAAAGCCATTGGGCCTGATTTTCAATCCAAAACTGTGATGTTTGAACCAGAACACCCATGAAGAGTGACAAGGGTTGTAGTGGTCTCAAAGCCTGTGACACTTCTATTTGTATACACGTTATTTATACTATACTAGTTGGGGAGCCAGACCAACCTACCCTGCACCCCTCCTCACGATCAAACAGGACCATTATTTTTGGTCTGCTGGATTCTAAATGAAAGATCTGAACATGTTCCCAAAGAAAAAGAAGAAAAAAAAAACTGCAGCAAACATACTTTTAAGCAGAAAACAAACCTGCATCAATGGTGTTAAAATTTGCTATTTTTAGATGCGGGGCAAAGTTGCAATTTGGAAAACCACATAATTTGACATTCTTAAGACACCATATCTTGATATTTGGACTGTATCTATAAAAATAACCATTTTCATTTATTCTGAAACGTTTTGGCAGAATTTAGTCTTTTTTGTCATTCGTAGTTTATCAATACACTCTTTGTAATCCAGCATTGCATGAGTTTGAATCTGTAAACATAGATACATGTTGTCAGTACGATTCAGTTAGAGCAGTTATTTTCATAATTAAAACAAAACTATGCCTGGAAACTTACAATATTATTTTACACATACACAGATCTGTAATTCAGGACTAAGAATTGTATTAATGTTTGATCTGGTGGATTTATACGTCCAATTTAGTCACACTATGCCAAATGTCCACAAATGTTTGATTTTCTAAGGTATGATACATGTGCTATTCGTGCTGCTCATATAATGCATATGTAAAATTGTAGTGTGATACGCTATTTAGTCCTTCAAGGACATTAGTCTTCCTGAGATGTGCTACCATCACAATCACACTCCACAGAATACCGGACCTCCTGTGAGTCACTGTCACCATCCAAGTCTCATTGAAGTTCATCTTCTCTTACCAAAACATCAATTAATGACCCTGGCAATATGATTACTATTGCACACCAGGTTGGCTCAGCATTCCCAAGTCAACCATGACCTTTCCAGGGTTTGGTAGCTCTGCTACTGCTTCATTAGCTGTGTTCCATATCCTTGTCTAGTAGTTGGTTCAGGTAATATGCTCTCTGAGACATACCCTGATTGGAGGGACTCAGACCAGGTCAATAGTAGTTGTTTTAAGACTCTGTACTGTTACATCTGTACCATATTTTGACTTTAGCATCAAATGGCATGCTGCAACAACACTGCTGTTTTTTGACTTTCCATACACTCCACAGATGAACATTTCACAGTCATTGATGAGACGTTCATCTGTAATCCAGTCATTACCCACACGTTTGAGGGTGTCACAAAAGGTGGGCGATTTCAGCATCAACTTGCCAATGCCCTTGAAACAGTTGACAAAGTCACACCCTGTTAGTGCATGCAATCCCAGCATTCCCTCACAGAATTTCTGGGAGTGGTGCTCTGACAGTCTGGTTGTGTTTTGAGGTGCTTCTGAGACCTGTGTCGAAGAAAATGGTTGTGTCTATGTTACTGGCATGGCATTGTAGAATCTAGATTATATCAGTGGCAAGGCATCGCACTCTTACATAGTGCTATCCTTGTTCAGCTGCAAAAGCACAGTAAAGCATCACTCTTGAATCTGTTTTCTATTGGTTAGATTTTAGTTCTGGAATACTCTCTGGCCTGACCTCAATCATGTGGACATTAATCCTTTACCATTCTTGGTGAGAATCACTTTGCGATTGTCCTGCACAGCTTCTGACCAGCATGTATGAGTAAGTTCTATGATCTTTAACTTTCATTTTTTTCTGAATTTCCCTTCGTCGTTCTCTCAAGTGGTTTCACTGGGGTGGATTTGTAAATGTCTGTACTGACAATCATATCCTCACTTTTCACAGTCTTATTGTATAATTTCTCAGTTATTTGTTGAAAGTTGTCAGGGATCTCCCTAATGTAGTAAAAAAACAAAAACAAAAAAACAAACAAAAACAAAAACTAACAAAAACAAACAAAAAACAAAAACAAAAACAAACAAACAAAAAAACAAAAAAACAACAACAACAACAAAAAAAAAAAATCAAACAAACAAACAAACAAAACTCCATCCTCAAGGGAGACGATATCTGTATTTGGTACAGACAGATAAATCCATGGCTTTCTAAGAGTCATTGTTACATCAGATATATTGTCACTAATACCTAGCTTGTGTGCCAACTGTATTGGATCTGGTGTTGTAATGGAGTTCCTGAATACTAGCTCAGATGTACACTGCCTGCTTCTTTATTCAAATGATCTCAATGACATCTTCCCGCCTTGGTCATGTTTCGGCACTTTGTTTTTTAACTTTTCGGCTCTGTAATCTGGATTTGCAAAATGTATCATTTCTAATAATCTAGAGTAATATATGAATAAATCACTGAGCTTCACTATCTCCTGCGGGACAATTCTTTCTTGGACCAGACTGCACACTGTCAAAAGCATTTGCGTGAGCCTGTTCTAATTGGAAATACCTATTCCTTTGTTCTTGATCCTCAATTCTCGGTAGACCTGCCTGTCTAGTGTATTCTTCCCTGCAACTGGATGCTAATGAACCTCAATGGAAAATAAATGGACTCCTCTTATCCTTGTTACAAGTTTCTGATCATTTCTGAACTCAGCTTGCATGAGTGTCTTACCACCACCGATATAAAAACAGTTGTATATTCAGGAGCGTTAATTACCCTCTGAATTTTTCATTTACCACCTTCCTTGTCACAAAATATGCAATCTGCAGAAAAGAACTTTATCCGTAGGTGATCTTCTGCTGATACGTGAATGACCCAATGATGAACTAGCTTCACGATCACATGGCTGTGTCTGTTTGTTTTTGTTCATTCTGAATTTTTGGTAACAGGCTCTGTGGTAGCCATACTCCTGTCTCAAAGTTTTTGGGAAGTTTTTACTATCATTGACCATTTGAAGTTTTGAATCAAGCGGTTGACTTTGTGTCAGGGGATATATTTCCTTTATCAAATGGGATTTCTTTTGTGGATCAAGGTAAAAAAAACGTAAGTGAATGTAGTGCTTCTGTAGTGGATAAACATGTAGCTAATTTCCTGTCTCTCCTTTTCTTCTTTGGGGAGAAGGCATGATTTTTTGTAGAATAGAAACACAAAAGCTTTACCATACCACTAGCAGCATGGCTAAGGGATCATATAAAAGTGAGATTTTCAAAAAGCATAGACTGAGTATTTTCTCTTTTTTCCCACCCTCCTCTAGAAGGGATTCTCTGAAAATAATGATTTGCGCATTAATATATTGATTTTTGCCTAAATTAGGATCAATATTTTCAAATTGAGGTAAAAGTGTTTATTGATCTTGGCCCCTACCCTCCTGTCCCCTCCTCATGTGTACTTTCTGTTCTAATATGAAAATGTTGAAAAAATGGTTGACCCGCTATGACAAGGCACTTTATATGTTATTGATACTATAAAAAGGTAAGTATGCAGCTCAATAGTGCATGTAAGCTAGAGAAAAAAATACAGGCTATAATACTCTTTGTGACCGTTACGCACTTTCTGAAAATGTACAATAGATACTAACTGATAACTAGACTTGCTCTAAGCGTACAGGTCTCCAGAGTTGCAATGTTGGGATTGTTAGCAGAGCCAATCCTTCCCAGTCCCCATTATAAATCAAAATAATTATGCCAATATCTAAGAACGTTGTCCATATGTTAAGCAATGCTAGTGTGCCAGTACAGAAGGCAATATTATTATATGAGGTTACAGACATTGTTTGCTCGCAAGAGGGAAGCAAATTTCTGCTATTCTTTTATTCTTAAATGCAGGCTACTGATTAATCGTTAGTGAGACTAAGGTTATGAAAACTACCTCTGTTAGTACTAATCCTAATTCATCAGATTTTACAAACTTCAGGACTAGGGTACATGTAATGCCAATTAAGCAATACTAAACATGAATGAATTGTGTGGGCCCCAAAGGTAATGTTTTGCTTCAGAATGAACAAGCTGCAAGTGTAGTTTTTACTGTGCAATTTTATGACGGAAATTACTTTTTTTTTCAGCAAATCAACCCACAACTTCGATTGCAAGCTCTTTTTTGCCTTAATTGCCCTTATTTTTTCTACTCTATTCAACACTCATGCTGACCAGGCCAACTTCTCAAGCAAACACACAGTTGCACACAGTTGCTCAGGTATATGTACAGAGTCTGCGATACCTGAAAGACAAATAAAACAGTACATAGGACCACCACATCCATAACACTAGAATCATCCTAGAAGCAATCTAAGCATAGTTGATATTAGTAATTTCCCATACACAATTACTTCTGTTATTCCATCTATAGTTGAAATTGCAGCTATATTTGGATCACATAGACTCAAAAGCCTTCTTCAGCTTCACGATCTGTCACAGAGCTGTCAAAAAAAAAAAAATAAATAAATGAAATGTCAGAGTATAAACTTCGTGACCCCTTTCCCTGCAGTCATTTAATTCTCGCTGCAGCCATTCCAGTGGTCCAAATAAATGCTGTTCCGTCCTGTTGTCCCTCAAACACTCACTAGACGTGTTTACAATAACAATACTTTTCTGTGACAAAATATTGTACTATGAGATGCATCTACCTATAACCACGACAAATTGACATATTTGGTGCTGCCAGAGCGGTTCTATTTTAGGCCTAGAAAAAAAGGTTTGTGCAGCTTTTTCCTTTGGAGACATGTCCATATCTTTTATTTAGAATCTAATGAACTGAAATATCTTGGTCTGGATGGATCCTGAAAAGAGGGACTGGGTGCCGGGGGGGGGGGGGGGTACTGGCTCCCTACCTATATCTTAGTACTTTTTGTTCTTCAGCTGCACTAAAGCTTCCATTTCACAAAACATCCTGTAGTTGGGTGGTAATCTAGGCAAAAATGGTTGGTATTGGTTGGCTTGCAAACTAATACAATTGACGATGTAATGGCACGCTGACTAGACTCAGTATCATCCTCATTAAGATTAACTGAACTTGCTGCTGAATTTCCTTTTCCATATGTGGATTGTAAGTTCGACCATATGCATGTTACGCAAGTTACTGACGTTATCACCTGGTCTTATTGTTCGTCCCTCAAACAAAGCTTGTTTTCTTCAATTTTAATTCCTATCAGTAACCATGGCTATGGACGGAGATGCTACCTTACTGTGGATAGAAACTCGAAAACTGTTTAGAATTATCTGCAGAATGGCAGAAGTCCCTGTTGCATGAATACTACTCACTTTTCTTACCAGGCACAAAACTTCTCTCTGCTGGTTCAAGTGTGCTATTTTCAAACTGACTGTGGGAACCCCACCCCACCCAAGCAACACTGTCTCATCACCAGAGTCAGACATGTGAAATGTTATACAGTTGCTCGTTCAGCACAGCAGACCTGCTCAGAGTACCTTCACATTATCTGACGTCACAGGTATATAAAGAAGGATTACAAGAGATGTGACAGCATACCATAAGCGAAACTTTAGCATATAGCATAAGCTGAGATGCAAGGTACATTTGCACGAAACCCCACACCAAGCTTCATTTGAGAACACCCGACCGAAGTTTCCATTTTTTCTATTCGTTGTTAATCTTGTGGTGTGTACATCTGAGGCACATCTTGAACTACGTTATTTGTACACTTTCTAGGAAAAAGCCTGTGGTGCTTGCACTTGTAACTTCATCGCCTGTGCTTTTCCTTGTTATTTTATTTTTCATGCTAAGTAGTTTTTTTTTCATTTCTGTACTTTAAAACATTAACAGCCGTCTTTCTTGTGCTGTCCTGGATTTCATGCCTTTTTGTGTGCAAAACACTCTACCACGTGATCTGTATTTTATTTTAGTTTTTCAAGATATGTGACAAGCGTCTATTTGTATCCATCAAAATGTCAAACTTAAAGCCTCTAAATAGCTGACATGCAAGCACATACAACTGTTCCTTCATGCTACGGGAATACGAAGCTTCCAAAAACCCTTAAGCACAAGGTTTTCCTTTGTTGCCTTTTGCAAGCCTGGCCCAGGCATCATCATGCTTGAGCACAATCTGTCCACAGTCATCCACAGCCTCATTTAATATAATCAAACGGGCAACTCAAAGGTTGAAGACTGTTTGCATTCGCACATTCTACCCAACTGCTGAATTAGCACATATATAGGTGTTTTTTTTTTTGTTTTTCTTTTTGTTTGTTTTTTTTTTTAATCGTCGATGGGTGTCCGTATATTCCCTGAAAACACGAGAACATTGACCTGTTGGTAAGATCTTGGGAAGACAATTGAAATGTTTTTTAGTTTAAGTTAATTTAATTTTGTGTATGTGTATTTTTTTTTTTTTTTTTACTTTTTTTTTTTTTTTTTTTTGTTTCTGTCTTGTTTTGTTTTTTGCTATCCAGTTTGATGAACTGTAAGGACTGGACATGCCTGATTTCTAAAACTTCTCCTTTACAATACTTTTTTTATCAGAAAACACATATCTTTGAACCTGGGCCACTGTCACCAAATAAGGCACTCATCACAAGTACAGTCACCAACAACGCGTCTAGACAACTGTTTTAAGGGTTTTCTTATATCAATGCGATTTCTGGCCTTGTCTGGGTAAATTGATAATAGACTTATCATCTTCAACCATTGGTTAGAGTATCCGGTGGTGAATGGATGCTTTTCATCAACCTTCACTCTCAAACTTCAATCCATACACAAGGTTTTAGCGCGACAAAGATCAATGTCTATTACAGGCCTGTTAACATTTCAATACTTTCAGTGGTCACGAGATCACAGACATATATATATATATATATATATATATGTCGTTGTAATTTCCCAGTGTCAATTGAAGCCGTTGGGTATCAACGTGATCATGAAATATTCCATTAAGTATTTTTTTAGAATTAAGGTTTATTCAAAATGCAGTTCTAGGCATGACATATGTATCAAAATTCCCTTTGCAAGTCAATTCAAACCAAATATGTACAATCCATCATAAACGTTGGGTTGGATTGAGGAACAGCTATTATCTGACGTGCATAATATTGCGTGTGGTGATGGAACCCTGGTGTTTATTACTTTCGCGCTTATATGTGTCTGGTTTTGTAGTACATATATATATACACATGTGTGTGTGTGTGTGTGTGTGTGTGTGTGTGTGTGTGTGTGTAAAAGGAGAAGTGCTTGCTACTAAATTTCTATTTTGGTCGAGTCATAAGAGATATATTATGTCCGGCAGATTCAAGCATTCATCTTAAACTTAATTGCGACTTTGGCCATCATTGAGAAAATGGAAGCAATACCACCAGCATATTGCCGTTTATCAGGGTGGATTCACAAAACACCTGATTCATTATCTATGTCCCACACACGGAAGCCAAACACCTGTACCCGTATGAAAATTTATGTTCTTCCCTCGAGATTTCGCGTGGAATAATTATTGCAATTTGTTATTCAGACAACGTGTGGACGTGTTTGTGAAGGTTAAACTATCTGTGATATCTTTTTGTAAAAGTCTGAATTTTTAATACGTAATTGACATTGATCAATGAGTTTCGGTCTAACTGAGAATGGTAAATATCGATAGTGAAAGAACATGTGACGGCACCGCGAGGCTCCCGAGAGAAAGCAACGCGTGTTTCAATTTTTATCTAAACTCTGTGCGGCGAATCTGATAAAGAGCGAGTTAGCAGTATACTGCAACGTCAAGCAACTAAAGGGCGCTTACGGAAATAATCAGCCGGAGAGTATTACCATCAACCGTTGCTGTGTAATTGTAACACTGCATAACATTGCAGTCACACATCTTTAAAGGTCAAGCTTTCATTTTCTTTCAGTTTCGTTTGTTGATGTTGCACCACCGAATTAAAAAAATAGAAGCTGGAGTGTAAGGGTTAATAGAAACATACCATAAAACGGTTTGTGTTGTTCATGTTTAGATGTATAGGGCTTTGTTTAAGGCATTCTAGTTTGCGTGTAGAGGCAGTAATGTCCAGGCAGGCTGTGCCATCCACTACTTTTTCTTGTGTTGTGCAAGACATTAATTGTTTTGGCGATTTAAAATTCCATTAACGATTCTGATAAAGTACAAAAATATATGTATTCTTTTAATGAAGGATCACTTTATTATTTCATCCATTCTTTGAGGCGATATAATTGCACTTTGCCGTGTTTTGAAAGTCAATACCAACCTATGTTGAACACTATATAATCGAGTTGCAGTCATCAATGGTATGGTGGCACAAAAGTGCCAACTGAAATATTTTTCTCTCTCCATAAAGATGCGAAGGGGAAAACAAGAAAATAAGAAAACAGAACAGCGAAAACAAGAAAACACGAAGGCGAAAATGCGAAAACAAGATAACACGAAGGCGAAAATGCGAAAACACAAGCGCGACAACACGACAGAAAATATATGGTGGCACAAAAGTGCCAACTAAAATATTTTTCTCTCTCGAAAATATGTCGTGTTGTCGCACTCGCATTTTCGTGTTTTCGTGTTAGCGGTTTCTCATTTTCTTGTTTTACTGTTTTCTGCCTCGGGCGAAAACAAGAAAACACGAAGGCGAAAACACTAAAATATAAAATACGAAGGCGAAAATGCGAAAACACAACCGCGAAAACACGACAGAAATTATGTCGTGTTTTCGCACTCGCATTTTCGTGTTTTCGCATTTGCGTTTTCTTGTTTTCTTATTTTCGCAATATCGTGCTTTGGCTTGTTTCACTTCTGTTTAACACCTTCCCATATGTTAGCTAACGGAATTAATCTACTGAATGATTATGACGAGGTGACGACTGAGACAAGTGTCCTGTTAATGATAAACAAACATCAATCCCAGCATATGCTAGAATTTTAAAAAGTGAAAACACACACACACACACACACACACACACACACACACAGAACACCTTATATATGTTGAAAATCCATTAGCTTCAACGTTGCATCAATGATAATATTGTGCATTGTCACATATGAATAAGTAAGTCTAATCATTTCCTAGATTAGACACAGAGGTTAATAGTACACCATGACTGAGGTGATGATGTTACAGTTTGGACGCATGGGTAATTAAAGTGTGTGTGTCAACACACACTTTTCTGTTTTTCCTCGAATTCATTCTTTCTTTCTTTCTTTCCTTCTTTCTTTCTTTCTTTCTTTCTTTCTTTCTTTCTTTCTTTCTTTCTTTCTTCTTTACTAGCAAATTTGTCCGACACTTTTCTCGGACACTATTATATGTAGAAACTCCAAACTTGGCATGATTGTACCTCCATACAGGGAGTTTGACTGTTTTATACATCGGAATGAAGATGTTTAAAATTATGCAAATTAGGGGCATTTGAAATTTTGAATCTTGAATATCTTCAAAAGTATAATCGATAGAGATGTCATTTCAAGTTCTCCTATGGGGTTATTGACCATTGCGCATCTAATGAATCTAAAGCAAAAGTTGCAGCCATTTAAATTATGCTAATTAGCAGCATTTAAAATGTTAAAACTTTAATATTTTCAAAACTATTATAGATAGAGATGTCATTTCAACTTCTACTAGGGGGTTGTTGACCTTTGTGCATGTAATGAATCTAAAACAAAAGTTGTAGCAATTTAAATTATGCTAATTAGCAGTATTCGAAAATTTTCAATCTTGAATATCTTCAACCCTATAATATATAGAGAGGCCTTTCCAACTTCTACTCCTGTGTTATGGAATAGTTGTACATAGCCATACCAATATGCTTTGAAGACACACATACACTGATTAGCTGTGCAGCAAGTCATCTTTCCTAGTTGCGAACTGTGTTTGCTTACATAATTGATCTGACAGTGCGACACGCACTTCAATCGCCATTTAACAATAACGCAAAGTAAGTCTGTTTTACAGACAAGAAAATTTCCAATTCCCTCAAAACGGAATTGGAAAAGGGATGGGGCAATTAAGGCAGAGTTCGGTCTTCGTGGCTTTGGCTTGGGTGCTGGTATATAAGGTTGTCAGGAGTGTTAATTATATGCCAAGCCTATTTCACTGGTTCTTCTGCAAATTTTGGTCTTTCTCGTGATAAAGGGGACCATACACACTGTCATGCTTTCCCCGGGTTTTGCCATTTATATAATTGGGCCTAATGTATAATTTTATTCTGTAGAGATATGTAACCAGTGTTACTTTACAGATGAAGATCGGCAATAAACTGATCGCGACACAAAACCGAAACTTCGTGACTGGGATGCAGCGATAACGCGACAGATCGCTCACACACACACACACACACACACACACACACGCACGCACGCACGCACACACACACACTATACATGACCGATCGACCAAGCAAAGAGCAGTGTGCAGAGCCAATTTGCAGACAGACTAAGAAAAAGAAAAGACATGAGTCACAGCTCTATGGTAGAAATTCATATTCACCTGTTGAAACAAACGTGATATCGTAATTTTTATGATGTATTGTACTTTTTCTGACACGATTCTGGGCAGCACACATGGTGTAAGCTGTAGTTTGGCATTTGAATGTGGGTGGGTTTCCGTGTAGATCTCCATGTGCATTCTTTGGAGTGACATATCTTTTAATATTGTGCTCTTCTGTTAGGGTTTCAACCCCCAAAAAGTTCCGATAAAGCAAAATCAGATAAAAGATGTTGGTAAGTTAAATGCTTCATCAGTAGAATTAAAAAAGCGATGTCTGATATGGAAGCAAGTTTGATCATGCACAGCCACCTCAATTATGCTTAATTCCGTTCTTTAAATTCCTTAAACATATATAAATCGTAAATGCTTTACCAACTTCCTTGATATGATACCAGTAATTGATTTAATATTTTGTCCGATGATAGATGCATATAAGAGCATGCACCTTAATCACATGCAGAAATGTAGCTCAAAACATGCTTGGTGGACTTTATCGTGTAGAAAAGAAACAAATCTGCCATAAAGAGCTCAATTATGGATGACATTGAAAACTATTATATAGCAATCTTTTTTAGTGATCAACCACCGAACCTGAGTTCTGGGACTTATGCCAGTGAAATTCGTGGACACGTTTCGGTGCATCATGCATACCTTGTTCCAGCAACAAATAGTGAATGCCTTTGTTTCTTTTGTTTTTTTTTGGGGGGGGGGGTTGTTTGTTTGTTTGTTTATTTTTCGTTTTTTTTTTTGTATGACATGACATGTTGGGGGGGGGGGTGTATTATAACTTTTATGTCAAAACACTGTATTAAAGACCCATTTTTTCACTGAACGATTATTTTTCCACACGAACACTACCTGTGAAGGACTTGTCCTCTTGGTCCTTGGCGCTGAAAATTTTGTCACCAGGATTTCCATGAATCAGCATCAATTTCTTCAGACATGACTGGCTTTAAGTTTATTTGTTTGTTTACTTATATGCTTGTTGGCTTGTGTACAGAGTTTAGTTCAAGGATCAAAGTCTAATATTTACCGTAAATATTACCATTAATGCAGCATGTATTAAAATGTGCTTTCGAATACCAGTTTTACCTGTTCGCTCGATCTTGGTATCATGACCGTCCGCTAAGCAGTTCTGTTTAGTACTAGCAAGATATAGTAATAATGATAATAGTTATATTATTTACAGAGGAACGTGAGCAATATGGACAATAGTAATTCCATATGTATATAGGTTAGACAGAGATAGCTTAGCTTATGGAGAGTAAAGAGTTTGGACTGCGGAATAGGGTATTGACTACTAGGAAGTGGTTCTGGGCAAAAAGACACAAATACAATAATGATAATGATAATAATAACAACCACCACCACAACAACAACGAGATATAATAATAACAACAAGAACAATGAATTTGGAAAACTACCCCCGTTACAAGAGGGGCACCAATCAAGCGGGCTTATTCCATGGTGCGTCCACACATTTCCTTTGAATTCATTTGTAAAATACAAGTATAAACCATAAAAGTTAAAGTGTTTATTATATTATTTATGTAGCTAACATATGGGAAGGTGTTAAACGGAAGGAAACAAGCCAAAGCACGATATTGCGAAAATAAGAAAACAAGAAAACGCTAATGCGAAAACACGAAAATGCGAGTGCGAAAACACGACATAATTTCTGTCGTGTTGTCGCGCTTGTGTTTTCGCATTTTCGCCTTCGTGTTTTATATTTTAGTGTTTTCGCCTTCGTGTTTTCTTGTTTTCGCCCAAGGCAGAAAACAGTAAAACAAGAAAACGAGAAATCGCTAACACGAAAACACGAAAACGCGAGTGCGAAAACGCGACATATTTTATGTCGTGTTGTCGCGCTTGTGTTTTCGCATTTTCGCCTTCGTGTTTTCTTGTTTTCGCTGTTCTGTTTTCTTATTTTCTTGTTTTCGCCTTTGCATTTTTATGGAGAGAGAAAAATATTTCAGTTGGCACTTTTGTGCCACCATATCAATGGTAATTGGTCAAGCGTATGTTCGTTCTTCCGTGTAAAATATGCACACTTAGATTTTATAGTGAGCTTTGAATAGACAATTTGTTTTTGTATTTATTTTGCGTGCCACAATATTCGCCATAGATTCTAATGATTTTTATATGTATGCTTGCTGCGAAAGGAATAGATCTTTTAGTTGATATGTTGACAACAAGGTCTCACAAAGTGACGTCATGCACATTAGACTTGTACACATGATCAGTGTTCAAAGGTAAAGGCCTCCCTTGCCATTAGGTGATACGTATATCTTTTCGTGCTTCACGGATCAGTTAATAGCATACGGCAACATTCCAAAAATGTAGCTTACTTACTCATAGAACTAGTTTTACTTAATATGACCCTACACGTCGTTTCAAGGTCACTGGGAAATAAAGAACTGTACATTTGCTGCCAGTAACCCATTTATTTACAGTGTAAACATCATTATGTGACCACAATCGTGTTCTTGTCATATCCCACATTTAAATAACGGTTGCACGATGAAACATAGTAATTCAGCGTTTCAAGTACACTTACTGTGTGACCAACTCGTATTTTGCCTCATTCCTCACACCATTATGCAGCCACAGGAACAATCCATATTGGTAACGGACAAGACAAATACAATGATAACAGAAAAGTGACGCAGTCATTGGTTGCCCTGTAGAAGCCGTATCACTCCCAACATATTTTTAAAGAAATTTATGAAATAGCGAAAGACACCTTCTCTGACCAAGGTCTGTTGTCCTCTCAGAGAAACATGCAAGTGCTGAATTGCAGACAAATATATATATATATATATATATATATATATATATATATATATATATATATATATATATATATATATATATATATATATATATATATATATATATATATATATATATAATCAAACAATTCAATAATATATAAATTCCTGAAATATCTGTGTTGTTTACCTGCATTCACCTGTTCAACTGTACAGAAATATTGTAGACAAGGAGACATAAAACAATTATTCCTACAAATCAGGCAAGATAAGAGGGTAAAAGAACGGTCCACTCGGTGGGGCTGTTCTAGCGTTGCGACGCAGAGACAGGGGTAATAGAAGTGAAATTAAAAATATTCAGATTTTCAACCTTCCTGGTTTTGTCCTGATGGTTCAGAGATCAGATCGTTCGATTATATATTTGGCTAGGCGATGGTGTCAAAAGTCGAGAGGTCGAATCCCACAGTCGGCTGACAAAAATTGTGGTATCTTTCATTAGTTAATTCCCTGTTTATGTCCATTTTTCTAGACTTCATCAATTGTGTGATTAAGTGATCACACGTAGTAGTAATCACAGACTTCCCTCTGCCTCCGCCAACAGCCAGCGTTCCATCACATGCGGTTATGAGAGGGAAGCATGATTTTATGATGCCCCATCGCCTAGGCTGCAGCAATGAACTTGACAGAAAGGAGGGCAGGTAATGTATTTAGCATGACTCAATAAGCTTCTAGGATGAAAGTAACAACTCCAGAAAGCAAAAAGGTTAAAAAGAGTCGTTCATTAAGTTTTAAAACACACCTGATGCCAAACACATTTAGAAAGTTTCATCTGCCGGATAGAAAAAGTGTTATTTCTGGATAGTTAAGTAACATAATTAATACATGTCACCTGATCATTCCTGAAGCATAGTTCCGTTGCCTAGCAACTGAGGGGACCAAAACAGGTCTGCAGCTGATACCTTTAAATTTGAACTGTTCCTATTTTAGATGATTCAACAATTTCAGATGGTCATTGAATCTAAGACAAAATGAAATCATGGCCGTCGCTGATAGCTACTGGAATGAACGGTTTAAAAGTGACATAATGCATTCAATCTTTCTGACATCCGTCGGGTAATGTGATCATGTGACGTGATAAAAAAGAACCCTCCGTTATCACATCCACCCTTCCACCCATCCACGCATCCATTCGTGAACAATGTATTATTAATCAATGTAAGTGTGGACAATTAGTCTAGTTTATTCATCGAAACTGTAGGTGCTTCTTTTTGACTTTCTGGGTGTCACTCAATCGCTTTCTGTTTTTGACAGTTACGAGTAGTCACCATCTACTTGAGTCTCCAAACGCAGCAATGCCTATTCTCATCCATGGGTGCCTGTACATTTTGTTAAATAATTTAAGAGGCGACTCAATCAAGGACACGCCAATTAAATTGCCGCACTGTATCCTGTTATTCGACAGGAATCTTTAAAGAATAGGCATCAGTAATTTCAGACAGCAGTCACGCGATTAAATATATACTCTATTCGATTCTAAACATGGGCACCATGATGTTAAAGGCTAGTTGTTCAAATATTATCAAGAATATATTCCTGCCAGATGGCGGGACACATGGCGAAATGAAAGCAGTGGTCCATACATCAATGTTCACGTCTTTTTCGACTTCAGCTTAGGTACCTGGAAAGTCTGGAAATATGTGATTAGAAACGTCACATTAAGGCTTATAGTTCCCATAAATCGTCATCATCACTATCATCATCATTTAGCAAAGTCACAAGTAAATGATCTGACGGACACCTCAAGTAAAAAATTATTAAGATGATCAGTGCAACTACCAGAAAGTATAGATCTGCTTGTAGTTTCCACCCAAAGATCCTAACATCGAATACAATGGCAGACATTTTAAAGGCAGAGAGTAGATTGGTTCAACCCAGTAGTTCGCTCGCAAACACATGCAAGAGCCACCCTAAAGTATGCAATTTGTCGTCAGTTCAGGATACAGTAATACGTCAGCCAATGGCATTTCATCATGCTCGACTGACAAACGGAGACGAAAAAACACTTAATTACACCATTGCACATTAATCTCACTGCTAGAACTCAGCCCACAAAACAAAGATGGGCCAAGCTCCATGTGTGTCTTTGCAAACTGTGAGCAGCTCCCTCACAAATAAGGTCGACCAGCTTAACACTTAAACATGGTCACTCAACACCATAAATAAATCAGAGTTAAAATCGAATTATACGAAAACCTGTCAACTCCAACCACAGGCGGCGATACACCTGAAATATTGCTCAAGGGTGTATATATATATATATATATATATATATATATATATATATATATATATATATATATATATATATATGTATATATATATGTATATATGAAATTACCGAACTGTGTCATCAAAACAGCTTGCACATCAACCCATCAGCATGGGTACTTTAACGAGAAACTCCACATCATCTGCAATTACATACACGTTTGCTTAATATGGCCACTGTCTTTAAAAAGCGCTTGTTAGAGCTTATCCACTTTTATGTGTGTATTGTATGCAACCAATATACCGTGCCAACCCAAGTTAATAGAAAGCAAATCAGTGGACTCATAATTACACGTAACAAGTAAATTTGAGAAAAAGAACTGTACCATAGCACAATAAATTTGCAAATATAATGTTTAAGAGTTGAATTTAAAATGACATTTCATTCGCAATGTACACAAGAAGTTACCGGCGCAGTCCAAATGTGGCTGTAGCTAAATTCTGCAATACTTAGTATCTTGCTTCATAGGCCAAAACCCATTTCAGAATTTGGATGGGACATATTCTTAAGCCTGCTGTAGCAGTTTGCGGTGTCATGACTAGCTTACTTAGAAATCAGTGGCAAGTATGCCGCGTATATTTATCTGTTTTACCGAGCAACATGTGAATATTACATATCATAGGCATATATAGGAAAGCTTGAAGGCGGAACTCCACTGCCATCAGCTTGGAACATGTCAAGACGCCAGCCGCGTCAATATACAAAATAACTAACAGTATTGTCGGAATTCCAAGCATCACCTACCTTATCCACGTGACACGCCAACAAAGATATTCCCGACACCATAGTGGTCAAATCCCACACTGCGACAACGATTATCATAAATATATCAGTTTATTGGACGAGAATTTGGATACTTTATAGCCAGCGGTTTTTGATTGGTGCCCTGACCGTCGTCATTTGCACCTGACGCGAAGCTGAAAGTGCAAATGACCATACGAAAAGCGCAAATCAAAAGCCAAGGGCTGCACAATGATCCCAACGCCTCAACAAACATTAGTACTATTAATGATAATAGATGTATGCATGCCTACCTGAATGAACATCATCATACAATATCCTCAGGTTGATCCTTAATATGATTAATCAGCCAACAGGGATATAATTGCCTTCCCAATAGAACAACGGAATTAAACAACAAAGAAGACCGCTGTCCCGCCTGACACAAGAAACTGCTGACAGCTTTACCGGAAGTACGGAAGAAAGTTTTTAGTATAGTTCCCCTACTTTTTCTCGTCAATAAACTAGTACCCACGCTTTTCGTGGGCGCTGCAGAGAATTGCAGCCCGCAAACTTTCATTTGTGCCCGCGTTTATAGTATTACTGTACAAAATACTCGTCCTTCCCCGAACTATTCGCGACTGGAACTCCTTGTCTCCTGATATACCGCTTGCAGCCACACCAGACCCATTCAAGACCCCAGTATCAAAATCAAACCAAAAGATCACAAATTCAGAAGTGTATTTGAATAAGTTACTTACTACTTACTCTATCTACTTTCTTATTTTTACTAGTCGCCTGTTAATAATAAGCAGCGCAACCAAGACATAAACTTCAATATGTAAAATGAGGTTGTATATGGCAGGAGACGAAGGTATCATAGATGAGCCTGCATTGAATAAAACGGCTGAATTAAATATGTGGCCCTTTTGAAATAATCACACACGCGCCACAGTTGCAATAATTGTAAGTATGTTGGTCGGCAACTGTCACCTCGCATTTATATTTGCGACAACTCTGTGATAAGACACAATTTGCGTGCGCCCACAGTGTCTGAAAAACCAGGGGCCTGTTATAATGCAATTTTTCTGTGAGGCACCAGTGACTGTGAACAAATGAGCAGCAGATTCCAACGGCCGCGCTTCCAAATAAGCTAAATATGATTAATTAAATACACAGTCAATTATCCTTTCATTGTTGGTGATAGTTTCGGTGAAGGCTCTAGTATTTACACCACAAAATTAATGGAACATACCATTATTAATGAAATATGTAAATGGAAGAAATATGACGAAATGCCTTTGTATTGTGTTAAATATGCATGCTTATCCCTCATATATTTTCAATTAAAATGGTGTCCTATACTCTGATGAAAACTGATCAAGATTAATACCAAAATGCATCGTTTGCGTGCATTTCATAATTATTCATGCAAAAATAATGGAAATATTAATCAATGAGTCATCATACAACCGAAGTTATACTTTCAGATTATATATACGGGTTTTCCCATCTATTGCATTATAAAAATGATTTGAATATTACAGAAATGATTATTCTTTTCCTTCCAGAATCAGTTCTAATCGAATTATACATAAAAATCTTGAATTGAAGAAAGCTTAGTTATGGTTTGAAGGAAAATCTTAGTGTTATATTTGTTTTCTTTATCTACATGTACATTTTTACGGATGTCACACACAACACCATAATGGCTGCCTGATACCGTAAACGTTTAAAGAAATCATGGCATATATAGTGACGTCGCAATCAGGTTGGGTACTTTAGTTTGATTTTTATCATCTCTAGTTATTATTATTGTTATTGTTATTGAATCTTTCAAATATTTGCCTGGAATTATTGACACAGCTCATGAAACGTGTAGTATAAAAGACCAGTGATTAACTGGGATATCAGAAATTTACGTTGAATTGCTACCAATATCATACACAACCCCACATCAAATTATGTGAAATTCAAACCTAACGCCTTCAGAAATTTTGATATTAAAATTTCTTTCCATTTCATTTTTATATGTATTTATCAAATTGTCAATGAACTGTTTGTCTAATGTATACACATCATTAATTCTTATGTCTGAAATATTATTTATCCCAAGTTCATTTTTGAAAACATCCAGGTTATATTTTTTGCAGATGATCCCAAAATTGACACCTGCCTTATCCAGGTGAGTGATTACAAATCTTTCTTGTAGGTATTAATCTGCTTTTGAAACCTTAAGCTGCTTGAAATTTACCATATTGTAATTCTTAATGTGGGATTTGTGACGATAAATTTTATATTATTTGTAAATATAAATTATATATTTTCAAAGACTCAGATCAAGTTTGATAACCATCCTTGATATTTCTCAAATGACCGAATAGTTGTATAAACATGCACGATTTCACCAAAAAAAAAAAAGAATGTGGAAATGTGTGTTCAGAATAATTAGACCCAAATACTCATTGGTTCTAGTGATACATGTATCCCGAAATGATAGTGCTTTGAGAGCTATGTATAATTAATCAATGCCATTAGAGAAACCCTGTAGTAAATTTTGAACAAGGTCTTTTGTAATCTCTTTCCTAAATTTCCTGTTTATCTGTGATTTTCGTTGTCTGACTTCTTCTTCTTCTCTGAATTCCGGCCTGATTATTGTGAAAAGGTGTGTGACTTCTATGAAGAGTTGTAAAGTCCGAATCTTAAAATCGCCGAAGTCTAAAATTCTGTCATTGAGTTCAAAAGGAAAGCTGAAGTAAGTGCTTTAATCCAGAAATCTTCCATTTGTAATAATTTACTTGTGTTAACATAACTATGTCGGTATAACAAATTTGGCTATATGTAATTAATGATTTGTACCCTGCAATCTAAATGTAAATGTCCCTCAGAATTGAAATGGTTACACAAAAAGGTGTTTAATTTGTGATTTTTAATTGTAGTTTTGTGTCCAATACATCTCGTTTTAACTGGTTGAGCAGTTAGGCCCACATATTGTGATTAGCATTTGATGCGGGATATTAAATAAGTGATATTCGAACACTCACAAGATAACAACAAATTTTCCGAGTAGGGTTTTTTGTTCGTAACGTTCCCGTGAAATTCTTTGTTCTTGCAGAAATTTGATTTATAGAATAAACAGTTACAATTTTTGTCAAAATTTATTCTTAAATCAGCGCTCGAGGCTAACGCTGAGCCGTTTTCTTTATTTTATTCAATGTTCTTCACTTGCTACTGGATTTAGGAAGCAGTTTTGTCATTTTTCTATATTCATATTCCTAAACATTATCGTGATTCGTCATTAATAAGTTCACCGAGTAACAAAATTAACAACGACAACAACAACAACAACAACAACTAAAACAAGTTTAAAATAGGTGCTAGACTAAAGACATCACCTTGAGTTACAGTATGCTTAGAAAATCCGGGACCAGCCGGTGCTGACCTGTCCAACAAGCATCCATAGCTCAAAGTTAACATAATTTTATGTATGTCTTTTCGTCAAGAACCACTTCCTGGTAGTCATTAACCTATTCCATAGTCCAAACTCTCTACACTCCATAAGCTAACCTGTCAGTCTCTAATCTGTATACAATTGGAAAATGTAACTAATCTTAGAAAAATGTACCAGCATTGCGAAGAATGTGCCACCAATGTAGACAAGTGCAAGAACAAAGCAAGGCAAATGGCACCGATGTGAAACAAGTGTAACAACAATGCGAGGCAAATGGCACCTACGTGAGACAAGTGTAAGAACATTGCGAAGCACATGACACCAATATAAGAGAAGTGTAACAACATTGTAAAGCAAATGACGCCAAAATGATACAATTGTAATAAGATTATGAAGCTCAAATATCACGCAATTGAGGTGGTAACAGCATAAATGCGCCGTTGCTGAGTGAGGAAGTAAACAAGAGCTGACAAAGGACTCCACACGTCCTTACTCAGTGAGAAATACCTATTTTTAATCGCATTTTGTGCTGCCCCGGTGCAAGCAACTTTTGGTTTGTTTTAGGCCGCCGTCATACCTCATACATCTACTTAAAATGAACCAGAGGAACCAGTTCTATTTTTTTTTTTTTTTTTTTTTTTTTTTTGCATTAGGTTTTGTCCATGGCATCATTCTGTAATTTTACGGACTAGTGTGACCTGGAAAAAAAAGAAAAAGCTTACAACCAAGACACCGGGAAGCCAACGATTGCAACAGAGGTCTCTTGCATGTGGAAGTTTGTTACTTTGTTTGAAATAACTTGTGGAGGACAGACTTCCTCATGAATAAACAACGGATAGATGGCATGGTTAGGCCTACTTCGAGCAAAATAAAATATACAATGAGTCACCAGGACCCACATCGCTGTTTTAGATAGTTCATAGTGCAGGCTGACAGAGTGTACAGACCTTTAAAAATACATGTTTTAACTGAAGTGTGGACCTTTGGAAATCAAGCCGCCGACTCTGGCCGCCAGGATCGCACAACATTAATTGGCGGTACCTTGCAAGAGGTACGCAGCAAGCGGATGGGTCACCAAGCAACACAACATGCCGTCGCTCGGAAGTTTAGTGTTTTCAAAAGGGCAATATACGTATGTGAAAGTAAACATATTGCTTCGGGGGTGGGAGTGTCCTGGGCTTTCAATTGACAAATGCACACTGAAAACGATAAGCAACTACTGTTGTGGACTCGGGGTATTTGTCCGCAAATACCAGATATGTCGTTAAATATCCATTATAATTAACATGTCGGTCTGTTTTGTGTTATGATTTTGATGATTGTCGTGTCCATTAATGGTGCATTGACTCGGAACCCTGGTACCCGAGCCCCCTCCCCCTGTCAAAATGCCAAAAAGTTGCGTCCCGAATCCAATTTTAAATACCCGAATAATTTGGAAATGAATAATCAAATTATAGATCTATGTGTATTTCTGCCTTTTCCACTCCCGATCTTCGTTCCTACATTTAGCGCACCTCAGTTGTTATGTTGCTGTTTCCTATACGAGTTTATTGTAATTGATTGGTTAAAATCTATTTTTTCTTATTTGTCCCTTAAATACTGGATAATCAATCACACTTGTTTATCTTTCATATGTCAGCATGGCTGCAAGCCCAAAGCGCTCACTGAGCATTGTGTGGGTGTATTTTGAAAAAAAAAGGTTGGACGCGCAACTTACAAATTGGGTGTGCCTGCAGCCAGCGTGCCTTGCAAGCGCGTGTTTTCAGCGTGTGGGAACATAATAACAAAAAAGCACACTTCTCTGGGTGCAGAAACAGTATAAATGCTAGTTTTCCTGAATCTAAATAAAAATTAGAAACCTATAAGTACAGCTAAAAATTACATTATCCCTACCGACGGGTATTTTGTGAGAATAAGTTAATGCTACATGAACTTTTATAATGTTCCACCAGCTACAAGGGCCGCATACGTACATGTAATACTCTTTATGTTTTATTTTTTTCTTCTCAGGAATAGGCAACATGTCGAATGGTGGAATTCGTATACTGCACCTAAATAAAAGCAAGTTAAAATATGTTTCTCGGTTTCATTTCAGCAAGGTTTTTTGGGCAGCGAGTACCCGGTTATCCGTAACGGGTCCCGGGTATTAAACATATTTTTTGCGGGTCCCAGGACCTGACTTTTTCCCCTAAGTCAATGCACTCGTGTCCATTACTAGTTTCTGAATATACGCAAGTAATTTATTGGAAATAACGACGACTGTATGCTAACCTTTTGCATCTATTCACCTCATGCATGTGTTTCATGAAATTGATGCATGAAAATTTCAAGATGTTATGGCAGTGCTAAATTCCTGAATCTATATTTTCTGTTAACACATGGTTGTATTGCGTTTGCCAGGGTTTGGTGAGATTGCTAGAACATGCATCCTTATTTTCGTGTGGTTATATGTACAGTGGTTGCTCTATTTCCTGACGAGTTTAGTTTTCCTTATTTTCTTGACCCACCATATACCCTGTCTAAATTCTAAAGGTGGTGCTCCTGTACCATGTTCTGTTTCCACTCTTTGTATCTCGTGCATATTAACTTTTACTTTCATTTATTGCTATTTGCCCTGGTCTCGGGACAAACATTTGAAAGTGCATCTGGATATACTTGAATTGCTGACGTTCAATACCCTAGTAATTATGATGATATCGGTAGAGCTACAGTAATCCGATCACAAAAATAAATAAATAAATAAATAAATAAATAAATAAATAAATAAATAAATAAATGAATGAATGAATGAATGAATGAATGAATGAATGAAGGAAGGAAGGAAGGAAGGAAGGAAGGAGGGAGGGAAGCAAGGAAGGAAGGAAGGAAGGAAGAAAGGAAGGAAGGAAGGAAAGGAGGGAAAGTGCTTTTGCTACCAGGTGGCGGCTTATTAGATATTCATATATATATATTGGGCAGGCCAGTGCACATACTTACTTCTCAGACTGGGGCGTGGACAACACCCCAGCAACCCTGTAGTATTGGGCCATTTGGACAGAAGAAAGACCTATTATTATATGACCACTGCACAATAACATCATACTGAAAGAACTCGCCCAAAAAGCAAATGCTGGTCCATTTTGTTCTGCATGATTTCTCTTCACCTTTAAATTGCAAATGGATATTGATAATGAGTATAATTATGCTAAGGTAACAGAAAAAAATTAACATTTGAAGTTTATAATAATTTTGAGCAAACGCCAAGCACCATCAATAACCCAAGTCACATACGTATGCACAGACAAACCGAACATAAGTTATACTTTTTCGTTCATGACGCCGGCAGATGTAAATGGTAGGTTTACTCAGGCTTTCTTTTGCAAGCCACTTGTATTAGGCGATATAAATGCACAAAAAGGATCTACTTTATTGTATACAAATGCGCTGAAATTGACACTCATGGCATATATGCATACGGCTATGCATACAAAGAATATCTACTTAACCTTGTACAAATTTGCAATCACATATTCCAAGGATTTTTTAAATAAATCGTATGTTGGCAAATGCCAAGAAATACGTGTTTGAATGACATTCACAAACGTTTGCAACTGCCTTAAGTTAAGACTTACTTTGGTTTTAAATTAGCCTGGTAAAAAACAAAACTGCAACAGCACATGCAACACGCAGCTGAACAATGGAACAGGGTAACAAAGGTTATAGGGTCAGGGTCTCATGAGACAGTTCGTGTAGATAAATCCTCTCATCGTTCAAATCGCTATGATACTCCGATGAAAATGTGATTCCCTGTGATGATGTTCTACGCGCAAGCCCTTTCTTCAATAGCTGAAAAACTGTTCCAAATAAAGTTGAAATACTCAGATTAATTCTTTCACTTGATACAGGAGACTGATTGCCCGTTTGTCTAGGAAAAAAGTCAGGATTCCAAATATACGGATGTAGAAATCATAAGCTGACTCATAATCATGACAATTGCTCTTGGTTTCACCATGGAACTTCTATGGTTTCACATAAAACCAAAAATGACCTTTGCTAAGCACGAAGATCAGGTTATCTGTGGTTCATGATGATACTTAATCTGCCAAAAAAACTGGTATGATTTAGATTGTGATCTGCTGATTCTATGTGCTCTATCACAGCTAAATATTATGTTTCTACCCAGCACTGCTACATAATAATAATTAGTAGTAGTAGTAATAGTTGTTGTTGTAGTTGTAGTAGTATTTTGGAGTGGACGTCATTGGGAGTTGTTCAAAAACATCACATTATATCCTACGTTATTAATAGAAGACTAAAGAAATTTTGTACTGAATATTCTTTGGAGATATAAGAAGCATAATGTGCAGGCTTGGTTTTCTTTGTATCTTTGTGAAGAAAATACAAAATAATAATTACACCGAAAATAACACTGAAAATCCAATGTGAATGCAAGCAACCTCATGTAGTGCCTTACAAATGGGCCCCTCAGAGTCACTGCCTTGCTTATCCAGGTTGCTAGGAGGTGCCGTTTGACCAAGAATGTATCCTCCTGATTCGTTTTCTTTGTAAACCACCCTAATGTTCAACTATCAGCATTCTTACATTGACCCTGAGAGAACACAGATCGTACGAGTGGGACATGTCAAAAGTGTTCCTCGACGCCCTTTATGCGGTCAAAGCCTGAGACTAAAGTTGATAACGCAGTCAAAACGTGGCACTGAGAAAGTAAACATGTTATATATATATATATATACAAACATGTTTACTTTCTCAGTGCCACGTTTTGATATTTGTGTAAATAGAAATCCACAAGTACACATTTGTTCTTAAGCAGTTTGAAGCAAAGACAATGAATACATCATTTGCCCACAGACACATTGGCTTCATGTGAAGGTAGTTCTATTTGTGGTGAAATGACTTTGTCATATCAATTGTACCTTTCAATAAAAATCTGACTTACGTGGTTGATTTTGGGCATCATACTTGGAGAGGTTGCGTCTGGTGCTCTCAGTTGCATTTGATGGGCACAGGGTTTTAATCCTCAGAATATTTTTATGACACAATACGTCAGTTTTGTTTCCTTTCAAGTTGGTTAGAAATGTTCTTTTTTCATGGATATCCCAATTTTATGTACCTGGTCCATGCGATAAATAAAACTCTCAATCATCCAAATCAAATAAATGTGTATCACATAGATTTACGCAGAGGTGACTACTATATATAAGAATGTATGTTCGTTGAAGTGCATTTTAGGGACGTCCACGTTCTCAACCTCCATTACGTTTTTTTCAAACCTACGATACGAATCGATAGGCATTCAGGTATTCTTCTTCGACCAATTGAAGCCAGCGGCTATTTCTACTTTGTTGTTTGTTTGTCTCTTTAGAGTCTCTCATTATGCAGATTGTCATCACAGTCTTGCTTGATTTTACATGCATCAATCTACACATTTTGACAATGTAATTAGGTTCGTGGTTTTGTTCGGAGACTTGTTCTCCCGCAACAAGGGCATTCATATCCATATTATCTTAAAAGGGAACTATAAGGTACACACACCATTAGGAAAAAGATAATAAGCCACCCACTTTATTGATTTGTGTTAACGTAAGTGCCTTAAGACAAGTCATACTTTCTTTGTCTATAATAATCGGT
>OZ026619.1:9386777-9479277 GCA_964020975.1 Hermodice carunculata
ATTCATACCATTGTGATACATATCCAACGGCCTGTTTACCTAGTTATTGGTGAATTTCTCCATTTTACGAATAATGTAAACACAGAAGTCAAAATTCGAACATCTATTGTACACCAAACATTCCTTTATGGTTATATGTACAATTAGTATGGAAGCCATTTCGGATAATTTGGGCAGCAATTTTGAATATTTTTCCCGGTCGTTTTTAAGTTATAATTTCCAGAAGCATTATAAATCAGTACGCTCTTCATTTTATACCAGAATGGGGCAAAACTTCATTGAAATAGGTAGTTATAAAAATATGTTTATAATATATCTGTTAGGCTGAGCATTGTTTATGAGGAAAATTGAATTTATTTAAAGTTAATCAATTTCAGGCCAATTTGCAGATAATCTTTTGGGATGGATTTTAAAGAAGTGCATTTTGAATTTTACACAAAATTTAGCTATCGAAACAGTCTTTCACGCTTTCGTAGTCTAAAAGATAAATAAAAGTGTGTCAGCTCTAGAATGAAAAAGTTTCCGCTTTAAAATCATTTTGTCAAAAGTAAATGAAGGCACACTTCAGAATGATTTCAATAGTTCATGAGGAAGGTCTTGAAGTCTCTGAAATAATAATTAACTATCAAAATTGGACAGAAGCAAAACAAAACTAAAAATGGTAAGGGTGTTTTTGTAGTAAAAATATCATACTTAACTCAAATTAAATATAAAAAGATAGGGCAATTATTGTATAAAGAAAAAACATGTTGCAAATTCAATAAGCCTTCCACTTTACCGTTGTGGCTTGTTTGGTAGTGTTCCCATGCTTTTAACCGGGGAGCTATGCGTCACTTTTCAAGTTAGACCATATACTCTGCACAGAAAACCCTGGACAAACGATAAGGTATTTTGAGTTTCATTGTGAAATGATATAATTAAAATAGTGCTGTTAATAAGTCCATTTAGAACGATGTTGCAATTTTGTGATTAAACGCCTCAGGCCTATCATCTGGATTATACCAGCTTCAGTGTTCGCTTACCCAGGATATCTTATACGTGTAGATTTGCTTATGTTGCATCCCATCACTTCTATTTATAAAATCTGGATTTGAAGTTGATATGTTATAATGATCACTGCACACTTTGCTTTTTATCCATCTGAAGACATTTTAATGTGCGATGCTGTGGCTTTTAGGCCAAAGCTCAACCCTGCGTCACAACATGGCAGCTGAATCCTAAAAGCCTGCAGTCATGTACACGTGTCAGAATGAATTACACTGTGTCATTTCGGAAAAAAACTATTTCAGCACACATCTAACATCAGTACCTAAGTGTTGCGAGTTTGGCCACTTAGCTCTGAAGATAAGCTGGTTATTGACGCCTGGGAAGCCGGCCACCAGCTTATACTACCATCGTCCTCACATAAATCAATAATCTGTTGACCAATGCGTTTAAAATTGGACATTGGCCTGTACTTTTTATCTCTGGCATGGCTGAGAAGCCAGAGTTAAAATGTGTGCCCACCATGTTAGTGGACTCACTGTGCACCTCAAACTAACGCACATGTAACAATCAGCACTCTGGCATTTAATACGTGGCATTAATGATAACTAAAGTTGAACTGTTTTCATCAGGAATATAAAAAATACATCTTGAGATGAATTAGAGAATTTTAACTTTAAGGTAGTTTCAAAGATGGCTACATACATCAATAATGTCAATTCAGGTTACCTACATTTTTATTGTGTACATGTTCTCAGTAGTGAGTGGCTAGCGATGTTCGAGGGGTAGCCTAAGGTTCCTTTCTTGGTCATCTCATTTTCAGCAGCTTTGATAGTAACATATTTTATATCATCTCTGGATTTACACTTTATAATTACTCTAATGTCAACACCCATGAAGACTGTGAAGCTATCTAATCTAATGTTAAGTAGAAAGTCGAGCAGTCAATCGCAGGGTTCCCGCAAAACAAAGTGATGGGCAACTTGGATAAATTCCAGGCTCTAGTGATGTGCCTTTATCGCTACGATTCTCTTTACATAAGACATAAGGGCATATGTCATGTGAAGGTCTCAGGTGTCTGAATGAAGAGACAACACATTGAACTCCGATATATATGTTTCCAGCCTTTTAACGAAAGCTGTGTAGGATATTGATGCACTAAACAGGTTTGTTGCTTTCCTGAGTACCTTTTCAGGTCTTTAAAATTATTACACTGACCATAGGAGGTTGTTTGAGTTAGGCCTTGTACCTAAATCAACACATATTTACTCATTTCATATTTGTGAAAAGTCAATGGGATATCTGGGTGTCAAATAGTGATAAATACCATGTTTTTTCAGCCCACTGTTGGATTAAGAAACGGCTTCTGCACATATGTAGTGATTTTGACCGAATTCACCTGTTTCATTTCAGTTTTGTGCTTCCAGGAGCCATGCATCCTGTAAAGACTATGCCTCTATGCCCATGACACGTGCCCATTGTCAATATTCATATATTTTTCTTTTAATCCACTTTCCCCCAATAATGTCTACGCCAGGAGTGGTAAGTACTTCTTTTCATATCTATCTCTCACATTACATGCTGAAATATAAATAATATGACTGTGGCCTTCGCATTGTGTGGCAATATGAGATAATAATTTAACTACTCTGGATATGTCTTTAATCTGATTGCGATTCAGCAATATTATTGTATATGTCCCATTTTTTCAAAGTTGGCAGTTTTTACCCTTTTCTCATAAACATATATGCCTATACGCCGGTATCAGTGAATGAAAGTTGCAGTTTGTCATGTTTCACACCTTTTAAGATATAAGAAGTGATCTCGGTGCCATAGTAGTAATTTATGAAATGGCCACCCAACTAAAACTCAAGAAGTTCAAATTCTGTTCTGAACTATATTGAATTCATTCCTTATTTTAACAGATTTCATTACAGTAATACACAACGGCCCATTGCTCCTATAATAAACATTGTTTTTTTGCACACTGGGCTAATTTCTACTACACGAAAAGCTGAAAATCGCGGCGATGACCAAGTGCAAAATGCACGTAATTCTTTTCAGATGTAATATTGCAAGGATAATTGCATGACTGCTCGAGCACTCATCTTTTACTAAAAAAACATCCATCTCCATCCACATCTCATTGCAAAAATAAATTATTCAAATTCGTTTCTGAAGTCAACTAACTGGGTATGAAGCGTGGCGAAAATATAAAGATTGAACTACATGCGACATCATCCGTCGAAAAATCAAAGCCGAACTTATAGGTTTATATAGTCAAAGTATGGGGTCGGGAAGAGGAAATGATAAGCTATTCTAGTCGTCTCCAATACAAAAACGGTTTTTATGCTTGTTCAGTCTGGTTTAACCCAATATCCAAGAAATCTAAGTAAAAGAAGTCACGATTCCTAATCCATGATTCTTTGAAATAAAATATGTTTAAACCAAAGAAATCACGTTTATCGAAGTAAGAAGGCTCGCTTTATTAACATCTATTGTGATATTGGTCCGCGTGATTTTTATTTCTTAGGTAGGTTCTATGAGGAAGTAAAGATAAAAACTAATCAAAGGCACAAATATGTATAAATATGAATTGGAATTAATCAGGATTACATGAAAGGAACCGCAACCAGAAGTGATTCCTTTCATCACCATGTTACCTGATCCAGCTATGGTCCCCTGCTAGTCCCTGGATTCCAAGGTCCAGGTGCTAAAACCTTTACGTTCAATATGATGGACGTTCTGAAAGGAACTACCGTTTTGTAGTCCATATATCGGGTCCCTTAACTTTTTTAAACAAAGATAAAAAATATCTCATATCTGAGGCAATGCTTGATGTCGAATTGATATGCTGTATTTGCAAGTAAGTACATTTCAGTAGTAATAATGCGACGATTGTGTTCCGTAATCGTCCGTTTCCGACCATAACTTCGTAGTGTAATAATGGAGGTAGCTCTTTGGACTTTTTGTGTTTTATCTTGGTCTTCATTGGTATTTTGTTTTATTGTAATTTATGTAGTTTCATTCTACGTATGTTATTTCATTTTATTTCATTTCATTTGTCTATTACTTCTGGTTCTTAGTTAATGTTTATACTGTGATATTTGTGGTATTGTGTGCTCGTGTCAATTGTCAATCTTTTAATTTTTGTATTTATGTTATATTGCACATTCTAGTACATTTATAAGTACTTTCGTGCTGGAATAACGAAATTAAATCCATCAGTTCTTTACCTTAACGAAAAACCTAGATGACATAATTTTAATATCGGCTACTAAAGAAGGACCTTTCTGGCGGGCTGAACGGTCATGGGAGCAGTTACTATCACAGAAAGTCTCGTTGGCAATGCGTTTCATCAACCACAAAAAATAAGAAAAAGCCGAATATTACACATCTGAAAACCAGATTGAATATATCTGAAATTAAAATTAAAATGTCTTCAAATGTATTTAATTTAATTTGATCTCTCAATTTCAATACTACATATTTGAAACTCAACTCGTACAATAGAGGTGATCTGTTTTAGTTTAATTTCTAGACGCACATTCTTTTGTTCTTATGGTGCATGTTTGTGACACCTAGCAACCCCTGCCATTTGAGGTCAGGTGGGTCAGCAAAGCCGTTACAGTGAACCTGAAAGTTTCACCCTGCATATTAGCATAATTTTTGGAAATATCATCATTTAATCTGCCTAAAGTACATATTGTTATCTTTTAAATACACCCAGATGTGATTAAGTGAAAGTTTAATGCTCATTTGGCAACATACAGAGAGCTTAATTTATATTTGCTAATTCCCCATGTTAATCTATTGAGAAAAAGTGAAGTCATGGAAAGTGACCACAAGATGTGGGCGGTCAACAATGAGCGGCGGGCAACACCACCTTTTGGCGAATTTAGAACTAACCAAGATATAGACTATTCACGATGGGTTATACTTTCTTAAGACACGAAAGAAACGAGGAAGAGGAATTCTTGTGCATGTCCGAACGGACCTTGCTGTGTAATGACAGATATCTTAAAGCCGAAGGAAAAGTCGCCTTTTTCGTTACGTGTTTCCAAAGTGGACACCTTTAGTAACACTATCGTCAAAACACAAATAAGAATTATTTTTATTTATTTATGCTATTATTTTTAAATCTTTATTGGTACACTAAGTACAATACAGTCAAAGATCAACAACAAAAAAATAAAAATAAAAAACACCCCCCCCGAAAAAAAAAAATAAATAAAACACACACACACACACACATAATAATAATAATAATAATAATAATAATAATAATAATAATAATAATAATAATAATAATAATAATAATAATAATAAAGCCCAAAGAAATCATACACACACTTCAAATACATAATTGATAAATCCAGAGTCAACTGTCCATTGCAAAGTAATCCAAACGCCAGGGTCTAATGGGTTGCTGCATAATTATGCCGTACACATTTCTCATTTTACTTCCATACACTCATGTTTGGTCATAATGCATTGAGCAGCCCCATCTCGTTTTTCACAGTGTCACGTATAACGTGGACCAAAGTGAAACTTTGTTAATCACAATTTGGGGTCTGTCAAATTCTTTCAATAACACCGAGACAATCCAGTTGAACAATATAAGGATTTTTTTTTGATACAGTGCTAAGAGAAGATATAATTTATAGATTTTCACACTACTAACTGACTGCCGCCACACACTGTTTCGGCCATTAATTGAACCATGTCATTTTTTCCTGGCTGGCAATTTGTGGAAAACTTTTAGAAAGCGAATATGTATTTGCAAAGCAATATCCCAGTCGTTACAAATGTTATGGAGCAAATTAGGGACCCACCGTTAGAATCTTGGAGAAGGGCGGGGGGGGGGGCTATGCAGTTTTTTTTTCAAATAAATGATGTACGTCTCAAAATCTGTGAAAAAAAATAATATAGTGCCTCATTTACCTTAGAGAAATAAAGTACTGCTTACCAGGCGCGGATCGGGGGGAGGGGGGGTCCAGGTCCTTCCCTGCTCTTGCTTTATTATTATTATTATTTTTAATGGCTCTAGATGCTGAAAATGCCGTCTGGATCAATCAGCGGACATTGTCCTTAGCTTGTGTTTACGTGGCCTAACACGCTCCACTGCATTGATGTGTATCATGCAGTTAGAGACGGCCAGCACTCGGCAGGGCGTAACAAGTCAAACGATAATGACGTCGAATGAATATATTATGTTAAATCTTAGTTATTGTATGTACTTGTTAATCCTAAATGATCATCATAACGATAGGCCTACACCGCCTGTAAGTGACTCGTTGTGTTACTGTAGATATTATCTACATCAATAGCGCACAGAGTACAATCCGAGATGGTTGACTTTCGTGAAGCACTGAATGAAGCCATAGATATACCGGTAGTAAAGCCCTAGGAATAACTGGGCTTATATAGGCCTAGGCAGAGGAAAACTTATGTTAACTGTTGTATTCATCTATTACTAATCTTAATATAAGTTAGGCCTATAGCTAAGCCTTCTGAAGCCGCGATAGTCTGTTTTACGTTAAAATTCCCGACTTTGTTACAAATGTAAGACGCAATGAGAAAAAAATCACTTAGGCCTTTTAAAAAAAAATAGATGTCTTCCTTCGTAATTAGTTTATCATTCTTTTTAAGACCTTGTAAATCCATAGGCAATATCATGATCTGATCATGATACTGCCCATGAGCTTACTCCGAAATAGTTTCTAAATTTCTATTAAAACATTTAATTACTCCAAGGACCAATGGAAAATCGCTGCTTCCGTATATTTTAATTAGAAATTTTCAAAGTTTTCAAGTCTTTTTTCAAGAACTTCACTTTCAGAAAAAGTATGAAAGCGACTGGATATACTTGCTACTGAAAGATCAGTAACTTTATAATAAATGAAGTTTTTAACCTGTCAATGTAGGCATATCATTTGTTTTCTTCTGCCTATACTTATTTTATATCTTTACTCTTTATTCACACTAAGTCTTATATTTGAATCACTATAATTAAAAGATATTCAAATTCCTCATGCAAAGCTCCTTCATTCAAACACAAGCACAGCTAGACTTAAGATAATAGACTTAGGACAAAGTTTGGTTCCGGTAAACAGCTATTGTTGGCGTTATCTGCAGGCATTGCGTGGGAAGTGCGCCGAGAATAACTGTTGACTAAGGCTTAAACTTGGCATGGAAAAATTTAATTAGGTATGACCATGTCACAATAATGTTGATTACCAGTAACAATATATATTAGCAGGTAAAGGTCACAAATACATATTTCCAGGAATTATTTGTCACTAACTCATTTTTCTTTGATTCATTTTATGTGAATTGAATCAGATATATAGCGGAATTTGATTTATGGATTTGCCCTGTATGATTCCTTCTTGTGCGTAAAACGGGGAATAGAAAAATGACCGGTCACAGACGTTGAGACAAATTCACTACCCGGTAATGTACCACAAAATACAAAAACAGACAATATGGCAACACAACGCAGGTTTAAAATGAACGATGCACAAGGTGCTACGGAAAGAGGAAATGAACCTAAAGTACTACTTTCCGCATTGAGTTAAAAAAAAAATATCTTCTAAATATTTATTGAAGCCTATGTGACCGCTCGCAGTCTGCATGTTGCCTTAATGTAACTTTCAACAGAATAGTTTAGTTGGACTGGTTTTGGGGCGGTATAGTAAAGTTGATATTGTGAACTGTGCGAAAGAAATTGCTTTGGTTTGTAATGTATATATTCTATCGGCTAAACATAGAGGACATGTTGGATCTTGTTGCCGCAGACAGACTTCAAAGACTCCGCAAGCCCTGTCGGGTACAGGTCACAAGTCAGCCTCCTGCATACCATGCTTAATCGCGCATGCGACACAGCAAGCCTTCTATCGCCTCTGTGGAGTAATTCGTTCAATTTGCGGTGCTCTGATTATTTGTTCCGTATCCTCCGAAAATTTGGAATCATTTTACTCTGTGGGTTTAGGTAATAACTGAGTGTTAGGAAAAGCAGCTTTGCTCAGTATATATATATATATATATATATATATATATATATATATATATATATATATATATATATATATATATATATATATATATATATAACCTTTTCCTGGCGCTACAGTATAATGTGTCAGTCATTAGGACCAACAGTGCCCGCCAAGACAAATATTTCTAGAATTTAGAATAGTTTGAAATAAAAGAATATGTGGCAGTTAAGGCTAATTTCACAACTTCGAAGCCAAAATACTTTACTTATGCACACAGTAAAAGCTCTCACTGTCGAGCGGAAATGTTGGGGTGTCACAGGCGTTCAGCAATCAGAGTTTGGTGTTCCAGTGAGTGATCAGGCAAAATTACTTTTTTGTAAGTACATGTGTGTAACATTGTAAGAGCCTTTTTGCCTGAAATTGGGGGGCTCTTTACCAACAAGGCACAATGCCATGATTTGAAGTATGGACATATCTTGTAAGCCAGACGTTTGTGCACTGAATAAGCGTTGAAGATCACACATCCCGCTGCAGCCGTAAGTTTAAAATTGATCCTTTCACAGATGGCACATGTGCCACTGGCCTCTGTTTCTTGGTAACTCTTTAAAGTTATACTCTTAAACAATGCCCACTGCAAACTGTTTCATGTAATAAACATGATAAAAGGTCATATGTTGGATTCTTTATCCGTAGTTATTGATCATGGAATTAAGTACATTCTCATACTGGTGTATCATGCTGTACATCCGACACAACAGTCCAACATCTTGCTATCAAAACATCTAATTATTGCAGTCATAATACGCAGTATGTATAGTAATTTCCCGCCACAAAGCACAGGGTTGACGCTTGGCGATCACGGTGAACGTGCGGGTGGCATCACTGTCACAGACAGGCCATATGCTTATTTCTCGCAAATTTTAGCATTTTTTTTTTCTTTTTTAGAAATTTAAGTTCACAAATGCCAAATTGTTATTCTTCTGGTACTTCCCGGGCCATATATAAGAAAAATTCGATGTGCATCTAATAAGTAGTCTGCATTCCCAAAATGTAAATAATATCCCGCTTGTCCCCACAGGTACCAACCAGTATCTCGCCACATCTCACCAAGCGAGACAAGGCAATTTGGTATGCAGTTGGGGCGGGAACTTAATATGCATATTTCCTATTAATTCCACTCACACATGCCAACTTACTCAAACAATGCACGTAAGTCAAACTGTGTAGCTTTATTGCACTTAGATTACAAGCGCACAGAGTAGTCTGAAATTTTGCACCAAATTCTGTTTAAACCATACATTTTGTACTTTCTTAGGCGATAATACAAAACTGGTTGAATTGTGCAATCAATATCATCCTAAGTACTTCTTTTAATGGATTATAAAATATGTTTTGGCCATTTAACTGATTAGCATGCCCTTCATTCTCCCCAGTTTTTCAATCAATCGTATCAGGTTTGTTAGACAGACAAATTATATGTGCCTATATTAGTATGTTGTATGCTTTGAATTTTTTTTGAAAGTGTACTAGTGGTGGGTCATTTGATGAGCTGTCAGTCTAACGCTTGCCTCCAAACCTTCCCCTGACTCTCTATTGCGTTCAATGCTGTGGGTGCTCCCCATAAACATCTGCCATCGCGAAGAGGGGGGGAGGGAGCGGCATTTGATGCCATTCACGCGATCTGGGCATGCAGTGCTCGCTGAGAGGAGGAGCCTCGGGCAAACGTAATATATAATCAAAAACTCTCTCCCTCTATCTCCGCATGAATGTATGTATGTATGTATGTATGTATGTATGTATATATATATATATATATATATATATATATATATATATATATATATATATATATATATATATATATATATATAATGCTGGGCAGAGAAGATGCCACCCCAATTGGTTTAATATAGGACGCTCTACATATGCCTCCATTTAGAAAATATGGGTCACGCAAGGAATATTACGTAACATCACCAGGATAACTTAGGGTATGCTTGAGCAGTCAAACACACAAATTATGTCCTGAAAACAGGATAGCAGCCGGAGAGATGCAAAAAGTGTGTCTGGTATTGGGGTGCCTGTGGGCTTCATAAGGGGTCCAAGGCACTACTGGGATCAATGTAAATCCAAAATGCCAGGGCGTACGGGTCGTGCAAGACTGTCTGAATTTGACAGGGACAGAACCATGGGGGTGTTGGAGGCTGGCGTTTCCCGACGGGAGGTTGCCAGGACAATGGGATGTCCCAGACCATCAGTAAAAAGGTAACGGGACGTTTCCAGGAAACCAGAAGATGCAAGAGGAAGGCTGAATCTGGGTGACTAAGACTGTCAGATGGGACGGATGACTGGCACTGGATCCAGTATGTGAGATCACATGTTTCTTTCGACAGAAAGGTATTGTCATGAATGGCGCTAGGTCTGCAATATCAGAGCATCACAGTCTACCGTTAACAAGAGAATAGTATCGGCCAAAGTGAGGGCATAGCGCCCCGCCATTCGCATCCCTGTCATTCCGATACACAAGACACAGCGGCTACAGTGGTGTGAGGGGCATGCAGAGTGGGCCAGAAATCAATGGATGCGGTCAGAGGAATCCTGATTCTGCTTGGATTTCCACCATGGAAGAAAAAGGGTTCAACGACTACCTGCCGAGAGGTTCGTAGAAACATGTATGTTTGAACATGACCGCTACGGACGAGGCCGTGTCGTGATGGGGGTGGGGGTGGGTGGGATGGGTGGTCAGTCAATGACAGTAACAGGGAGAACAGCTCTCATCAGGGAAAATGGGACACCAACAGTGCTACGTGGATGAGATCCTGCTCACATTTGAGGAATGTATCCAACAATATCCAGGGCTATTGTTTCAACAGGATAATCCAAGACCATACATTCAGCATGCAGTATCTACAGCAACACAGTACATGTATATATATATATATATATATATATATATATATATATATATATATATATATATATATATATATATATATATATATATATATGTATATATATATATGTCTGTATTTTGTATTCTATGTATATTTCTGTTGTCATGCTGACCATATATTGTATCCAAGATTAATGTAAATAAAGCTTTATCATGTGTCTACATACATACAAATATATATACACACAGACACACACACACACACACACACATATATATATATATATATATATATATATATATATATATATATATATATATATATATATATATATATATATAATGTGAGCATTTATACCTTTCAAGCAGTTTACCTTGGAGGACACAAATTCAAAAAGTGCTTCTTTCGATGTGAATCACTTATAGTTTCTGTATTGGTATATTTCGTAAAAATGTCAAGTGATATTTTGGTCTGCACCTCTAAATTCAGGTAAAATTTCTCGCTTGCTTACTAATCACTCTTCAAAGCATGGAATGCTTAAATTATCAGTTGTATTTCACAGACACAAGCTCACTCAAATTCATCAGATATAAAGTCCAATTTGCTATGTTGATTACATTGCATTATTCTTGAATTTCCATTACTTTCAGTAAAGCAAATCTGCTTCTCTTGTTAACTGACTGTCTGTCCTGTCCAAACTCTAAACTGTTGCCACAGATAAAGAATACGAAGCCGGTTATTAGGAAATCAATAAAGAATTTTCCGAATTCATTGGTGTTTAAAGACTTCACAGGTCACATATCTTTGACGACCACCTGTATATCTATTAGTTCATTTTATCTTTGACGACCACCTGTATATCTATTAGTTCATTTTATCTTTGACGACCACCTGTATATCTATTAGTTCATTTTATCTCTGACGACCACCTGTATATCTATTAGTTCATTTTATCTTTGACGACCACCTGTATGTCTATTAGTTCATTTTCCTCTGCTAATGTGTTTTATACTACGTCAGTTTTTTAAATATGAAGTTGTAATTGCCATTTGCCTATTTTCAGATTCACTAGAGGTAAGCCTCAATGACCAATAGGGCTAACTTTGGCATATCTGGTTGGTTAAAACGTGTCAGGTGACATCGCGTGACCAGTGTTGCCCCTTTGAATCTAAGCTAATGCTTTTACAATTGCAATTAGCAACATTAGTTGGACTTTACCTGTAGAATATTTTTTAAGGTCTGCTAGGGTCGAACTTAATTTCAACTTTTACATGGCATGACTGGTATATCCACCTTTAAAATTGTATGTTTCGATCAATTAAATACACGAGCCTTCCTCTAGAGCATGTTTGTTTCGTAATAGAAATATAATTATAGGTAAGGTACTGATTAACCTCCACAAATTAATTTTTATGTCCATTTCATTACCAGTATTCACAGATACCTGACACCTAATAGTTTCCAAAACTCGAATTTCTTAGCGAGAAAAGGACTTTTTTAATAGTAGTTTCTTTTGGCCAAATGTTAGGTGCCGTCCATAACTGCGATAGGTTTCATCTTCAACAAATGATTCGTAGGGGGATGGCGGTCAGGATAAATGATAACTTTCGTGTCATAACTATTTGTTTGAAACCAATTAAAAATTGAATTTATCAGCTTATCAATTTAAAATATCAAACTTTAATAGGACAAAGTTATCACTATTTACAGGCACCCTTTAGGTGCCAAAATGCCCATGGATGTTACTCTGTAGCCGAGACTCCCAAAGGGTCATCATGTATGTGTTAACAGGTCTGCTATTATTAGGGTTAAAGGTGTTTAGGTTTTAAACTTCACCTTGTGGCAAACAGTTTCCAATAGCCACTTTGTCTCGGTGAGTGTGAGAAGCAGCAGCCAGCACTTCTGGCAAAAGAAGCAAAAATGATTCATCAAAGATCCACAATCACTCGATGACCATGTTTCTAACAGTTTTGTTAAATCAGTCAAATTTATAAGATGCCCTGGGAAGGTTGAAGAAATCTGGAAACAAAATGAGGTATGTATTATAAAATACATGTAACTGTTTTTAGTTGAGGTGTTGGGTGTTGTTTCAAATATCTAATAAAAGAAGTATATATATATATATATATATATATATATATATATATATATATATATATATATATATATATATATATATATATATATACGTGGCCGGAAATATTACATTATATAAGTTTGATGTTGACAGAGCATATAGTGATCCATAATTATTTACTAGTTCCGTGTTTGAAAATTACCGGTATATGAAGTGGGAATTTATTTTTTAAAAGTGTTTATGTTTGCAATCGTTGGTGCACAATGTGTACTTGTGCATAAGAAATGTATAGGATTGCACACCTGCAGTTGCCAACTTACCAAAGGTGGGTATAATACACACTACTGCCAGGCATTTATGTTATTTACACGTCCTCTTTTACAGCTGCCCTTTCCCTGACACTGTGAATTTACAATCACAATGGAGTTTCTTTGTTTCTTTTAAAGTGCAGTTCTGCTCTGAAGGTAATATATTCTCACAGTGTATATTTCTTTGCAGAGACGTATGCCGGAAGGTAAAGAGAATAAAATCGACAAATGTGTCGAAGAATGGAATAAAAGCGATCATCTGAGGAAGGTTGACGATGTAGAAGACATGAAAGTCTGTTTTCAAATACAGTTACAAAAATGCAGCCTCCAGAAACCACGACAACAATGTGACAGTGGTAGAAGCATTGTCAAAGAAAGAAAAAATGAAAAAAAAAATACTCTCGAGATACCTATGTAGACTTCGCAAAATATCTATGCTGTGAGCTTAAGGTTTATGCCGAAGAATTATTGACAAGCGATTTGATTTCACATGAGGAATTCACTGTTGCGTGTACAAAAGCTTCGACTAGCTACAAGAAATATTTCATATTGATGACGGAGTATTGTGGGCGGCAAATCAGGAAGAGAAAAAAGTCTGATTTAGAAAGAGCTCTTTACAAGGCTGCATAAACTATCAGTGACATACAGAAAGCGCTGGTTAATGTGTCGGCAATAAAAATCAACACTGCTTCCTTGAACACACAACTGTCATCCTGCCGTGAGAAGTTGCATCATATTACAAAGCTTCTTTCATTGTCATTCATGCCAAGCGAGAGTCTGAAACCTGCATATTTTATCTACAAAATGCTTAGTGAGCATGAGCATATAACAAAATGACATCATCTGACTCTTTTACTATAATTGCTCAAACTCTTTAGACCTTACCTGAGACAAGGGCCTTTGAGAGCCCATTTGATGCACGGGAATCCAGCGTTCAAGAGTTGTTTTATTGTTTAAATACAAATCGGCTCCTTGCTCATCCTGGTTTGAAATGGTGCTACATATAGCAAAGGGCACTGAGGTGCTTTAGGAGTGTCACCCATACACGGATTTTGGTCCACAACTGTCAGATTAGGGATACACATCTCCAGCTATCAAAGGTCTCCCCTTAATGGCCATAGAGAGAAGCGACACATATGTTGTACTTTACTTGACTAAACTTGTACTGTCACCTGGTCTCATATCTGATCTATTGACACTTGATTCAGATGAACAGCCAGAAGAATCACAAATGACTAGATATGAAAAGGGATCTTCTTCTATTCAAAGTCAGGACACAAGCCACGGCAGCAAAAGCACCCTGGAATTCTACAAGTCACCATGGACTTCGTGAAACTGCATGGGCATGTTGCACATGCATGCTGCAGAACAGGGACACGTGATTCCAGTGGGGAAACCTGTTGCAGATCCGTGACCATGGTTCTAGTCATGTAAAGGCACTAAATGGAAATTTATCAAGGTCCGAAACATGTAATCTTTTGCATGCCTCCACCAAGAAGCACTAGATATCAGAGTAGGACGGAAAGAGACAGATATCGACAAAGATCACAAAGACAAACACGAATATTTTGCCGCTGTAAAGACCAACCGTGAAGTGTGCCCTGCCTTTCTTGATCAGTATCAGCCTTTTTCTGCTGATGGAAAGGCTCAAATTCACGTTCAAGGACAAACTGTGTCTCGATGCAACCAAATCAGATTTCTTGCCAGAGATGGCATACCTCAGTTTGCAGATCATAATTTCCCTGTACCAAGATATCTGATTCAACCTGACGGATATAAATTTGTATTGAACAACGAGAAAAATCCAAATACAAACTGCGATACACTCAGGCGTCAAATGTATAAGCCAAATACAGGGCCAGTGTGGACTTTTTCACCGCAGAGGTGAAATACACAAATGAAACTATTGAAGATCACATCAATGATCAAAGAAATGCACTTACCTATCACCCTGAATTGAAAAAAGGGTTAGGGTTGTTTTGCGTGACGGTGGTTCAGTGTGGACACCCAAGTCTACTATCAATGCTTTCTACCTTGGCCGAATGTGGAAAGATGAAAATCTAGACCCGCTTGTCAGTTTATGCCATGCACCTGGGTTTTCGGGGTGTAATCGCATAGAAAAAACATGGTCACCATGTGGTAAATATTTGACTGGCGTGAGACTGTCTCATATACCAGGCGAACACAAAACTCCTGCACTGCATTCTGGCCCACCAAACGAGATTGAAGAGTAAAAACAAAAAGTGTTCCACATTGCCGTAGACACTCTCAATGGCTCTTGGGATGGGAAGTGTTTGACTCTCGTCGAACTTAGTTCTGCACTCGTCAAGTAAAATACCCTCATTAAGGCATGGCATAGGTTAGTTGGCATGTGAAAATGAAATGTTTTCTTTGCAGATGTCAGGACCAATGAACAATAAGCCATTGCCGATACCCAAAGTGCGGTCCAAGTGGTAAGTGTTGCCACACATTCTTAACTATTCTTACATTTCATCATACTGTATTGCTATATACCGCGGTAAATACGTACACACACACACACACACATATATATATATATATATATATATATATATATATATATATATATATATATATATATATATATATATATATATATATATATATACATATACATATATATATATATGTATATATATATATATATATATATATATATATATATATATATATATATATATATATATATATATATATATATATATATATGTGTGTGTGTGTGTGTGTGTGTGTGTGTGTGTGCAAAGTCTGAAGAGTGAGGACTTTTCTTGGAGAAATCAGTGAGTTTACGGTACAGTCAGTCCTACCCTGTGTGAGTTGATTGAAGGTATTGTAGCTTGGTTACATGTTCAAAAGTGGACATGGATACACTAATTCTTTGTTCAGTGACACTGCAGAACATTGCAATGGTGACGGACAAGTGCATATTTTCCCTTGTTTTGCGGTAATTTGTAATAACTCTCCTTTTGTAATAAAAAAACGAGCAGAAATTGGAATGAATTTGTAATACTTTTTAAATTTATAATAAGTTTGTAATAATATCTTTCAGCAAAATGTAATAAATCATGTGTGTAATAATGATAATAAAATAAAATAATCATACTGAAGTGTCCCTGAAAAACATTCCCTTTAATACTCATTTCACGACAAGCGTTTTCTTCAAAGCTCGATCAGTTCCCAGGTGCTATGATTGAATTTTTTTCCTGTTCCGCCCACACCAAAGTAAAAGTCATTGTTGAGATGACCCCGTCAGTTGTTGTTCTTAAAGATGTTCATTCTCTTTTTTTAATTAATCACATCAATTGGTGTATAAATTTGAATACTGTTACAAGAACTCGGAAAACGTAAAATCCCTCGTACCCAAATATAACAGCAAACCTATATGTTTCCACATAGATTCAACATGCAAAGCTATTTCAAAACACCGTCACACTATGACTAAATATCTATAATCTCGATATTTATTAAAATTACTGAGTGCAGGAAAGATGTCAGGCAAAATCGGAGAAGCAAATTCTCCTCCGCTTCTTCCTATTCTGGGCCCTTGGTTTTAACAGCAAGTTGCAGACTTGCACGGCCAAACCACTTCACAAACATGTTCACACACACGCCCCTTCCAAGAGATGAACCGTTCCTCTTAAAAAGTTAGCTCCCGGTACACAAAGAGTGATGCTTCCTGACTGGATCAAAATAAATGACGGTTCGTATCGATGTAAATCAATCAGGTCCTGAACGTCCGATACTCTGCTTGCAAGGGTCATCTCATGGACATCGTGATCCTTCATCAATTCTAACTTTATACACAATGAATGAGAAATTGCATCAATTTCCAACAAATTATTTCATTGAAATTTTATAAAGCATTTCAAACGATTTTCATGATCATTCGAAGTGACAAAAGAAAATTTTGCAAAATATAAATACTTCCACACATTTGCTAATATGATAATCAGTCACAGGACTGGACAGGAAAATATAAAGCTTTTCTGACTGTCTTGTCAGTCATCCAAGCTTACAAAGAAGGCTATTTCTCAGGTCCATATATTGTTCTAGGAACAAATAAGCTGTTATGTCAAATGAAGATAAAATTAACAGCAGAGGAAACTGTAGGAAAATAGATAGGCCTACAGTTTGTATTAGGTCCGCTGTGGTTATCGTCACCCGCATCTTAAGGTGTCAAACATGTTTACAAATATTTGTAATAGCACAATATGTCAGGAATTAAATTTTAAATAGGCCCTGTTCATTGGAAATGATAGTATTTACATAATATCATAAACAAATATCTTCCCTTCTTAAATAAGTAGGCATACTTTATTTAGACCTATCAGGTGAAACAAAAAAGGCGTCGGCCAAAAGGATATTTAAATTATGTCATGGAAATTGAGCTTATGTCAAAATATAGTAATGCGATCCATATCAAAGCAACAGACAGACTGGAAACAATAACAAAATTTAACGGTCATGTCATAAGAACTTTACTGCAGAACTTATCAAATATATAGGCCTATAACCCAACACTCTAACCATTTTCTGTGGAACTTTTTGCTGTTACATTAAAATGCAGGAGCCGTGCAAACGTACGAGTCTTGGGAGTGTGATATAATTATAATACAAAATTTGTCACTTGATTCCTGTTTTAGGACTATTTCATTACTTACTCCGTTTTTTAAATCAGAAAAAGGATCGGTTAGAACCTTTTTTCCCCCAACTATATGAATATACATTTAATCGATGTAAAATCATCCCGTTTTGCAGAGGCTGTCCATCTTTAACAACGTTGCAAACAGGGGTCGTTTCAACAAAACCTTACATCTCTTTACACAAAAGTAGCAAATGAGAATTTAACCAATTTGCCACAGAACGTCACAATGTCTTGCTATTCAGGGCATTTAATATTCATCTTTCAAGAAAACGTTCTACCTAACGATGATTGTAAAGAAATCCATATGAAATGATACTTCCATATAATTGTTGCATTTTATTACAGTTTTTCCGCTCAATGTTTTTTCAAACCGGACATATCTGATTTATTACATTTTGCTGCAAGATATTACTACAAATTGCAAATTGTTGCATTTTATTACAGTTTTTCAGCTCACTGTTTTTACAAACCGGGCATATCTGATTTATTACATTTTGCTGCAAGATATTATTACAAATAGCAAATTGTAATAATATTACATTCTTCCGCAACTTATTACAAACTGCCACAAGTGTTACACATCAATGCAGAAATCTCATTTTTATTACAAAAAGGCAGTTATTATAAATTGCCGCATAACATCCCTGAAGTGCATCGTTGTTCCATCCGTTTTTCGTATTCTGAATATAGTAGATAAACTAGATTTTATTATAAAGATTAAAACATATAATTCTGCATGTAGTTTTGCGCTTTCCTATCAACGGAAGATAATCCGTTTATTTCCAATGTCACATTACTGCATTCTGTGCTCAATAAGCTCTCCTTTTAATGACGGGAAATATATTTCGCACGGATCAAGGATTTCACAAAATATCCATTTCCAACTCCTGGCTCCTACACCCTTTAATCAAAGAAAACGGACGTGGAGATTTATAATTGACTACGACTCGCGGTCGCTATCAGGCGAATTTTGCTCAAGGCTTTGCGACAATGATGACAGAGCAGCATGCGCACGTCACTTACTCGTTACTCGTGATTTTAAAAGGTTTAAGAGTATCGGTCCCAATAACAAAACTATTGCAGCCTCAGCGGTTGAATGATATTCTTTGTTTTGTGAACATATGACCTGTTCGTACCGAAGGCATTGAGTGTGTTAATTCCATTTGAGAACAACCAGACCAATGTCATTCTTGAGAACATTTGCGACGTAACAATAAACAAAACAAGACCGTCTCATCAAGTAAGACACAGCATGTCAGGATTCTCCAGATTTATTACAGGGCTGAATCGGCTGTTAATTTGTTTTATGGCGTTAATTCCTCCATTAAATTCTAAATTGTATTTTCACTGACACATTTTAGACCATACTTACTCGATAGTGTTTGTGCTAAGACTTACACGTGGGAGAATTCCGGACAGCTGCATATAAAGTGCACACACGCACAACTGTGGCACAAATGAACAACAAATCTCCATCTATTTTTTTTTTTCATTTGTCGCTTCCCTCTCATATATATTCAGGGGAATTTAAGAGATCCCATGTTTGTCGAGTACAATTGCCATCGCACAAAGTAATGCGTGTTCCCGAACAAATCGTGTCTGATGGGGCAGGCTTTGAACAAGCAAGAACCGTGGAAAATCAATAAGCATAACGTTGATATTTTTTTCACAATCTTATGCCCTTATCTCGAAACCACACTATGCCCTTGGCAAAGCTTAATTAATAGACTTTAATACCACCAGTACCTTTTGTTATTGATCCCATAAACTTTTTCTGCCGCGTTTTATGGCTATACTTTGATGTTTTGTAGTTGGATTTGCCACTAATGTCCTTTGTGGGTGGATTATATTCTCGATCCACTGTGGTTCATATATATATATATATATATATATATATATATATATATATATATATATATATATATATATATAAATTCGAGTTCGTTATTTTGACATGAAGCGTACACAGATTGTGCATCAACCTTTGTGTGAGGGATGGCGGAGTCTTGAAATGCGCTGACAGCAGATAATAACAACTGGTGATTTGATTTACATAAATATCACGTGACCGGCCAGCAAATTTCAAGCGCCCATAGCATATACTCCACTGGTACAATAATTGAATGCCGCATGTATATTTTTATATTAGAACAGGGACACCATTGCAAGGAGGTTCTCGCAATCATAATGCATCACTTGATTCAAACTTATTTTCATTTTAAAAAGGCGATTTGGGAAAAAGGGCACGGGCTATATATAAATCCCTTTCTCACATAAAAAAGTAAGAGAGGAGATGACGGTATACAACAAAACGACGCTGGTACCTAGAGTGGACATCACTGCAGGAAGACCGACAAATTGGCAAAGCCACACAAGGAAAATTGTTGATAAGACATCACAGATAGAATAAAAGAGTAATGGGGTATGCCATAGTGAATACGTACTTCATTGCTTGCTTATGGATACTTTTTCATTCCATGTGACTGCCTGTTGATTGGATATATGCATGTACAGCGTTACAAATTATTTCGTTATGTTGAAAAATACATTTTATAAAGGAAACGGTAATGTTTGAACTGTAAATGGAGCTAAAGTGATTACAATATTTTGCAGTCTATCTCGGTCTTCTCCTAAACTTTGCACAGTCGAGAAAATAATGAAAGGCGTCCTCATTTGCACTACCGCATGCAGACCAACAGGGGCCAGCCAGACCATATTGTAACAAGTCTGCATTAAGGATGCTACATTTCATGCGCTAACGCGCGTGTAAAACAGCTATTCACCAGGTCCCAACATAAAATAATGGATTTACTGATAAATTATTACGGTTTAATTTATTAATTATCTAGAGCATCAGCATCACGAGTGGCAGTCGGTATGTCGTTGCAAAGACAAACAACTGATGGTAAGAAGGATGCATTCAACAGAATAATTGGTCTGGGCTCGAATTAAAGATAAGGTATAACCAGTTCTAACATTGTATTGCTTCAGCTGACCTTCATTGCAATTCTAAAGATTGGGGGCATGAGAAATATACATAATAGTAAATGTTCTACATTGTATCTTGGCATTAAGAAAAGCTTTATAAAAGCATATGTAACAGCGATATGAGTAAGTTGACGTGTTACATAATTTCGACGAAAAAAAGTGTACATATAATACAAGGAGCGGAGTATTAGTCCGGCAATCTGTGGTCAAATATTCTCATAAAATAAAATTGTCACTGTTAAACTTAATAACAAAGAGAATCATCTGCTGCAACATTCTTTCAGTAATACAAAGTGGCTTACTGCTGTTGCTTTTGTTTTGTTAAATTATTTTTTTTATCTTTGTTTTTGTTAAATACGGAAACAGAATACCCGTAGCCATAACTATGCCAAGTGTGCTCTTTGAAAATATTTCCCCCTTGCCATATATTTTGTAAGGGAAATCACATTTTGAAACTCTATCAAATAACGTTAAAGTATCTCGAATTCTGACACAGCGAATATTGAGGACCGTGAAAGCTAAAAATAAATTACTATGATGACATGTTTTGTCTAAATCAAGACCAGTCCTTGTGAATGCAACCTATCACACAGTCCAGCAAGTGGGCCTGACTAGTTGATAAACGAATACACTCTAATCCATACGTAGGACAACCAACACCAGCCCTCTTCCATAACTACATTGTAGCATTTGTATCTAAGCCCGAGTATGTAAAACCGGTGCTTATCCAGCTTTACATGCAGCGTCTGGTGATAGAAATATAATTATGGACATGTAATTTATAATTATTATCCCGAGTAAACATAATATCGAGAACATCTGTAACTTCTTTATTTGATAAATCATTGCCATTTAATCCCCATTGAGTGCTTTTACGAAAAACAGGTATATCAAGGGATAAGCCTTTTTAGCGATTTCAAACGTGAATAGCCACTTTTAAGATAATTATCAAAGACATTCAAATAAGATGTGAACCAGTGACAGTCGTAGCAAAAATGATTATATCATCAGCATAAGCACACGTGTTAAGCTTAAAGCTTCCTTTTTGACATACATCAGTTTCTCATTGAAAATCGTTCATCTCATTTATCAAAATTATATTTGTCCTTTTCATGAATGGCTTTAAATTTGGCATCAATACTCTGTAAGATTGCAAAGGTGTGCCTTCGATATCTTTAGTTACTGTTTATAGTACTATATTACACCATTTGTCTGTGGTTGGGCGAAAACTACAATGGGTAACTATCAGCTTTAATTTGTATTCAAGCATGTCCCGAGCTAGTCCATAGGTACTATACACATTACTTATGTAATAGTCTGAATTTGCGTCACATGACTGATCTGAAACACCAGATTAACAACTCATGAATGTCGCCATATCTGTTCCACATAAACGTCAGCACCTACTTCGTTTTTCGTATTTTTGTTGCGCTGAGAATGTTCATGTTTTCAGGTGACAGGTGGTCATTTTTTTGAGGGTTGGTCTTCAAATCCCATAGTGTTTGCCAGATGTTTTTACTTGATTTCCTGCCATTTTCTTTTCTCTGTTATGAAATTTTTCCATTGCATACAAGGACCTTGACCACGATTGACTGACCAATTCGTCTTGGAAAACACTCCGTGATTTGTATCGAGGTGTTCACGGCAAATTGGGTTCTAAACGGTCTGGGCAACCTGCATAACTATCGGGTCGGTGTCCTCCTTTGAGCTCTGCGGGACACTCACTTCTTCAATGTTAATTCTACAACTGTACTTTTCCTGCTTGTTGATCCAAATGCATACGGTCTCTCAGTCTGCCTAAAGAGGTTTAATTTGTAGCTAATGAGAAATATTCTGTAAGGCGAGAGGACCGATTTTGAATCAACAGTTGCCTTTTACGGGTGACTGTCTGCCTCAAGTCAGGAGTGAACTTTGTTTCTTCACATTGGCATTGAAAACCCTAAGTTGACATTTTGGAAATTCGTGGATCTCTGCCTTTTGCTGTATATAACCCTTAAAGCTCTAATTTTAAACTGAGTCAACAGCCTTCCTTGGAACACTTTGCGCACAACGGAAAGTTGTTTACTAAATCCACGTTTTGCTTTGGACTAGGGTTGCTGGCATTTGAATGAAAGGCATCTTCATGAGGAATTTGAATCCTTTTAACCGTTGTATATATTTAACGGTAATGAGATAACGACTATTGCAGTGATAAGCACTTTAAAGGTTAACTTTGCTGCTATTGTTAAGTTGGAGTTTATGAATATGGGTAATGTTTTTTTCTCAACAATTTAACCCCGTTAAAAGCTCCCCCCCCCCCTTCGTTCTTTTATTTGACATCAGGTTGTTCTTTTGATCTTTCTTGACCACCTTGGGTAATTTTACTCTTAAAACAAGAAGATTAAAGAGTACCGCGTCAACAAAGTTGCATGGAACTAAAAAGTATACAGTGCTTACTGAAGCGCACAAGGTGATATGGTAAAGCGTTTCAAGTCTTTTCTTGAGAATCATTGGCACAATTGGAACAAGTGCGGGCAGCCTTTTCTCTCATTTGACAATTTGCATTTTTATATATTTAGTATAACTATAATATCATGATATAACAACACTGTTCTATCTGATCGCAGATACCGTAACGTGTCGTTTGGTATCATGCATATATCAAATGCAGTGATATAAACTTGCCGATATAACACAAAACAAGTTGAGTTCAGCCGATAGGAGGCGCTCAATTGCTTGCATTGACGAGCGCCAAAATGGCTGCCACGAACGCGCACCATTCTGCTACGGAAAAAATATAACGTTTAGAAGCATATGCAGATGGTGAATTGCGCGTAGAAAACGTACAGATGGAGAAATAAGGCTTAGGCCTATATTCCCTACTTTAATGCTTTAGTATATTCAATACATTTTCTGTCAAAACAAAGTGTTTTTACTTCCTAGTACCCACCATTGATAGATGACGATACTTTCGTCACCGCTGATTTAGAAAAAGCTTACCTATTTAATACATACTTTACTGAACAATGCTCATTAAGCGACCCAAGCCTCGAACCACCACAGATCTCGTATCCCCTAAATAACACATTACAGCACATCTTTATCGATGAAACATTGGTGAAAGATTGTACTTCTCAGTTAAAAAGGGACAAAGCATGTAGACCTGATAACATATGCCCTAAGCGTTTGAAAGCTTGTGGGGACTCCCCTTTCTATTATTTTTAACAACTCACTGCAAAGTGCTGTTTTTCCTAGTGACTGGCGGAATGCAAATCTTGTGCTTTTCCACAAAAAAGAATTGCTAAACATATTCCGTCCCATATCTTTATCTAGTTGCAGAGGAAAGGTTTTGGGACGATTTGTCTTTCAATCACTTTTTAATCATTGTGTGGAAAATATTATCATAGCAAAATTTCAGTCAGCTGATCAACAGGGTAATTTTCCAGTGGCACATCTTTAAGAGTTGTATGATATTATTTTTGAGGCCATGGACTCTGGCAAAATCGTATAATTGACATGTCTCGGTGTTTGCACGTGCCTTTGACAAAGTGCGGCATAAAGGCCTGTTGCACACGCTTTCTGCTATTGGTAGAATAGTAGATGTTTTGGAATGCTTCGGGCCTTATCTTATCAGAGGAGACAGCGAGTAGATATTAACGGACAGACCTAGGCCTAGAAGTTTGTTAACGCTGGCATGCCTCAGCGTCAATTTTTGGTCCATTATGGTTTTTAATATTGTGGAGTCAAACATTAGAGTCTTTGCAGGTAATACTATACGGTTTGTTGTGTCTGAGAAATATATATCTGATTTAGTTCCAATTACATTTGTGTCTTTTTGTGCAGAACCACTTCCTAGTAGTCATGACCCTATCTGCAGTCTGAACTCTTTACTCACCATACGCTAACCTGTTTCTGTCTGACCTATATACAAATGGAAAATGCTATTGCGCATGTTCTTGTGTAGAATTTTGACAGAGGCTGTATTAGCCCAAATAAATCAAAGGGTCTTCAGTGATAACTCGGGGCGTATACGTATCGGCAGTTGAATCACAATGACTTTGGATGGTGATTCAAGTGCGGTCTCTGTGTGGGCATATCAATGGTTTACAAATTTAAATGAAAAAACTGAATCAACAGCTTGTACGCGAGTTCATAAGTATAAGCAAGACAACTATTTGTTAAGGGTAAACCAGTAGAGTGATCAAGCTGTCATAAACGGCTACTCTGAGCAATGGTACTTGGAACAAACACATCTAAATATTTATATTAAAGCTATGGAACGGGTGGATTGCCAAGCGTGCTGACATAGACTGGAACAGGTACACCTTGCCGCAGCTCTAATATTAACTGGTGCAACTCAAACTTCTAGTAGAGAAAAAGTATATAAGGAAACAAAGTGGGAAACTTTAAACCACCAGCGAGAAATACATGAAATAATATTTCTGTTCAAAATAATTAATGGTTGACTTCTGAATATTTGATAAACAAAATTCCACAGAATGTCGAATCCATTTACAATATGCGATAACCATTTAATTTATCTGTAGTTGCCACAATCACAGAGCATAAAAGTCATCATTTTCCATCTGTCAATAGTGTATCCTCAGTAGATTTTAAAAAGGAAATTGAATAAAAATATTGAGCGTGTACTAGTCAAGTCTAAGGATCGGGATTAGTCCAAACTTATCATGCCAGAAGGCGAATGACCTGTTGCACTCTAAACGCCTTTTTGTTTCTTTGGGGGTACATTGCATCTCCAAAATGTACATGTAGGCAATTTAATAGTTTCTGTCAATAAGATTATAGACTCATGTGTGCTAAAGCAAGAGAGCTATTGCAGCGCCTCCTATGAAGCAGATATGTAGTACTATACCTGTGACAGATAATAAGGCGTCTTGACCATGTGCTTCATATAAACTAGGCAAAATTAATAACCTTCTGCTTAAATAATTTAATGGTGTACCCATACTTTTCTAGGTAATTTAAAGATTCGCACATGTATGTGTAGCATAATTCTTTGATTACATCATGTGTAAAGATGAGCAGAGTTGGAGCCCATGCTTGACTGCACATGGGCTGAATGTGACACAAAGTGAAAAAGTGCACTTCGCAGAAAGGATCATGTGTGGTCTTTCCTGTCCCTGTTAGGACCCTCCTCACCATACCTGTGTAATGTGGCCAGAAACTGTGCCAATCATGGGTATAAAGGCATGGGGTTTTTTCTGTCAGTTATGGATTCGCCATCACTGGTCAAACTGTGAACATCACCATGCCAAGGCTATCCAAAATGGACAGGGCAAGAGCCATAGGTCGCATTGAAGCCGGTGAAAGTTGCAGAGCTGTCGCACGGGCAATGGGTGTGACCCACAAATCCATCAATGAGTTGTTGAGAAAATACCAAAACACAAATGATGTTGCAGATTTACCACGCCCAGGAAGGCCAAATCTGACCACCAGGCAACAAGACCGTTTCATCGTCAATGCAGCACTGAGGAATAGGAGCCGCACAGGTCCTGATATTCATAGCCAGATGGACAGAGCCAATCCTCACCCAAGACGCATGTCCACCACGACTGTTCGTAACAGACTGCATGCTGCTGGTTTAAGAACCATGGTGGCTACACATTCTATTGAATGGACATTTAAAGTTGCTTAATGTGACACAGTGATGAGTCAATTTCTGCTCTATTGAGCTCAGAAAATGCCTGAACTTTAAGTACAGTCTGTGATAACTTTTGATGCAACCAAGCACCATCTGTGATAACTTCTGATGGGACTCTGCACTCAGTTCATATGCATGTTTGAGCGCTTTACAGGTACTCTTGCGAACTTGTGATTCAGACTTTGTCTGCTTATTGACACTGTGCAATGAAGCGTAACTTCATTTGATCAGAATTTCCTCTACAGATCTACTCTAACGTGTTTACAGAATAAAAGAAACATTGAATATATTCAAAATATGTTTGTTTTTTTATATAAGAATTGCTTTAGTGGAGGGTTATTAATTTTGCCTAGTTTAGATCTTTCTACATTGGCTAAGTGTAGCTCTCTTAAATTGAAACCACGTGAAAACGGAATTTTAGGTTACAAGTTAGCAGCTTCTGATTGGGCACAATCTGCATTGTGTCTTATTTCTACAAGCAGTGAAACACCAGGTTTTTTAGTTTCCATAAAAAACACTAAGCATAAGGTTATAAACATGTTAAAACATTGCAAGACCACAGCTCAACAAATAATAATAATGACAATGATAATAATAATAATAATAATAATAATAATAATAATAATAATAATAATAATAATAATAATAATAATAATAATAATAATAATAATAGTAAAAGAATACAAACACATAAAAAACATAAAAATAAATAAACAAAAGAGTCCAAATAATGAGTGCTACATTCAGAAAAAAATGCTTCACATTCACGACCTCTTGACCCCCAAACATGTGGAATGCTGACCTTGACCAATAATGTCAACAATAATTTTCTTTACGAGCATTGACAAATGAAAAAAATAAAATAAAAAAAAACTGAAGATTTTCGACACACAAGACATGTTTATGGCGTTTAACGAGGATACCAATTTCCATTTTTGGCGCGCCTCCCAGAGGCCGAGATACAAGGCGCCAAAATAACAGCTGTTTCGATTTTTTTTTGTCTCAGAGCGCACGCTCAAACTGGAAAAAAAGGAGCAGGGGTTAGGCGAACACACCACCCTCACTGTCATATGCAGTCTTGTAAGCATTTTGTTGTCATTAATGTGAACTACCAAAAAGAAACCAAAAATCCGAAAGAATAGAAGTGTAAATCTCGGGTAACATCAGGCACGAGTTCAAACCAATAATGAAACTGTCTGAAACAAGTTATGTGGCTGCCCGAGTCTCCACGTTGTCGCAAAGAAACATGAACAAAGCTGAAGTCTGCCTGTGGCAGAGAATGGAACTGTGTCAAAAGAGCTGTTCACGCATTCCAGTCACTGACTCGGCAATGCAGCATGCTGATGGATATAATTGGCAGCTTCCTGTAGCAAAATCGGACAAAAGGGGACGAGGTTTAGTACCTCTTTACTAAAAAACCCTGCAGTGATGTTGTGTGGCATTTACAAGCCTGACGTCACATTAGATGTGGGTTGTAATGATGCTGTGATTGTATTATCTACATCGAAAAAAAAACAACAACAAAAACAAAAACAACCAAAATAAAACAGAACGAAAAAAAAAACAAACAAAAACAAAACAAAACTGAAAAAAACAAACAAAACAAACAAACAAAACAAAAAACGGGGCTTATGTGTGCTAAACAATACACATATTTATTGACTTTTGTCCCTGCATTTGTTTTCAATTAGTCACGGTGAAGCATCTATGGAGAAAGAAAGACAGTGAGGTAGGTCTAGGCTTTCTTTCCCCTCCGGTACCACATAATTTCCCAAAACGTCACCTATGGCCCGACAGTCACTGAATGTTGTAACAACGGAATTCTGCTTCTAGTGCAAGAATTGTCACATCTCAATACTGTCTGCACGCATGGACTTCTATGTGGCTGCTTTCTGCTTTCTCAAAAATTGCATGGAGTTAACAATAGAATTCCAGCTCTCAATAGAAAGTTCGGCCACCTGACTGGAAAAAACGACCACTACATTATCTTTAATTACATGCTTTGTCTCGGTGCAACTTCTGAGAATGTTCTATTGATCAACAGATCACACCAGAGCTGATTCGAGCTATATATTATGAGGTCAGATTATGTAAAAGTCAAAACATTATTCAGAATGATTGAGTAGCTTAAGTTAGCTACCATAACACCTTTTAATGCCATGGCATATTCCCTAAACATACGTGGGAGTACTTGACATGGGTAAAGGTTGGTACATGGGTACTTTTTGTATTACTATCAGTCATTTAATCATGGAAGTGCCTCAAAGGTATAAACCACTAGCTTTGGCATTTTATCCGGTCGTGAAGCTTTTCAGATTGATGGCAGCGGGGTTGCTTTGCCACCTAAGGCATTGTGTTATGCACATTGTACCACGGAAAAGTTGCTCTTGTGTTTGAATTTCTCAGTTCATGAGCCACTGCTCACAAGTAGGGCATGCGAATCAAGCAAGTACGGCTCCGCCGAGAGCAAATTATTCAGCGATTATAGCCGATGCATGATTCTTAAGAGAATTACTGTCGAGAGTTGATGTTTAACCACACCGTGCCCCCATGGCGTTTGTACGCCGATTGAACCAATTTTTCTGGCGATGAATTGAGTTTGAATTTGTCGTGGTGTCAAATAAAGGCTACTTTTATATCCCAAATGGACGTAAATGGGCAAGGAAGCTGAAGGAATCATAATTTGTGGTGGAGAACATTCAGATAGTAGTAGTGTACACGCGCACGAGTTAAAGGATTTTTATTGTTTATAGATGGGAGGTCCAAAATTGCTTGAAAACATTATCAGTTTCTGTTAAGAATTCAAAGCTGTTGGTGTGTAAAGAAGCGATACTGGTTGAGAACGTTTTGTCATTTTTCTCAAAGAATGCATCAGAGGCGATGACTTTCTTTAAAGCTAACCACTACAGTTTGAAATATCTAAATACAGATCTATTATTATTTTTCATGTTTGCACTAATATAGATTTTATTGCATCATTTAATATTTTCTTATGCATCACCATTCTAGGAGAAATAACTAATACCAACATTGCTGGAATACTTATAAGCCATTATTATGGCTATTATTACTAGTACCAACTAGGCACTTTCAGAAATTGTTCAGCAGGTAAAACAGTCACATGCATGGACATCTCGAAGGTAAAAGCGGGATTTGTTTCCACGAACAATTTGTAAATTAGGCTCTATGATGACAATCACCACTTATAGTCATGAATACCTACTTGCATTATGTATAGTGTACACTTAACATATGTAATCGACACCTTGAAAAGTCATCATGTGTTGATGATAATGTACAGCATGACTAGGGTGCATGTACAGTAGCTCTCTGCTTTTTTGACTGGAATTTAAGTCTATCTTACTGGTGGGCTTTTTTTGAAACAACAGCTTTGTTTGAGAGACATTGAAAAGAATGTAACCCAGGGCTTTTCAACCTGGCAGGTCTTAGTTGCAATTCTAAACGAGTACTAAAACAAATATGACAAATGAATAATACTAAAAACTTCAGGAAATAAATAAAACACAGAGGTTTTGGCACTTGTTGATATTTTTTCGGTTTGGTACTAAAGGGGTTAACGCTGCTGTCCTCTCACCCGATCAAAACAAGACACCATTCACGTTTCTGATCTCCATTATCACCGTGTCTGAAATCAAACACACGCCTTTTTCGTTTGACATATCATGAAACACAAATTTGTATGATTCAATCAGCTACACTAATTCAAAGGCAAGATAGACCTGAGGCAGACGTTTTCAAAGCAATGGTGTCAGTATACCATGGGGATCTTCCGATCCCACCAGCACACTCCGATAAAACTGTGGATCTGCTCCCTCTGCCGTAAACCTGAACAAAGTGGGTGTGTTGTGAAATAAGGTAAGGGACGGTTCAAAGTTAAGAATAATTAAGAGACATACATAATTAGCCACAATCATGACTTGAAAAATTTATGACATGCTGACTTTGCAAAAAAAAAACACATTTTAACATTCATTTAAATTATGGATCGTTTGTGTCTTTTAGCCCAGCCATCGGTTATAACAGTCTATTAAGAAGTATCCATTCAATTCGCACAAATTTAATTTGAAGCAGTAATTATTCGTAAAGCGTGATCCTGCTTTGTGGTGGTTGTTTTGCTTGCTTTCCTTGTTATCATTGCAAATCTTATATTGCATTGACTGCCAGAGAAAGTGACAACCAATTAATGTAAAAGACACAATAGAAAATCTCTTTCTCCTCTGTATCACTGGCAGTGTACAGGTGGCGTTACAATTTAACAGGTATAATGGAAAGCTAATTTCTCCTTTGTATCACCACAGACTGCATGGGAGGTAACAATTCAATACGCATAACAGAAAGCTCATTTCTCCTTTGTATCACCACCAAGTATATGGGAGATAACAATTTAACAGGCATAACAGAAAGCCCTTTTCTCCTTTGTATCACCACAGGGTGAATGGGAGGTAACAATTTTATAGGCATAACAGAAAGCCCATTTCTCCTTTGTATCACCACAGAGTATATGGGAGGCAACAATTTTATAAGCATAAAAGTAAGCCCTTTTCTACTTTGTATCAGTACAAAGTATATGGGAGGTAACAATTTAACAGGCATAACAGAAAGCCCTTTTCTCCTTTGTATCACCGCAGAGTGTCTGTGAGGTAACGATTTAATAGGCATAACACACAAATGGGAGCACCCATGTAAGAAGCTAAGCTAAAAGCATGCTAGCAAGCACCTGTGGGAAGCCGAGGGCGGCGGAAAGAATTTACACTTTCCTGGTGTAATTATACAAAATGGTAGGAGGAACTTCACTTTGTGGCAGAATACATTGGTTATCATGGAGTAAAAATGAACTTGTACTCAAGCCTGACCTCATAGTATGGTCAGTTCAACTGGTTAAGCCGAATTGGTAAATTTAAGTACATCATTACATTAGGTGACGGAAGTGTAAGCACGTGTAAGACTATTTTATATTTTATTAATGAGGCACTTGAAACCAGGTCTCACCAGATACGCCACTTTTGATGAGCACACTACAGTGTATATATTTTGAAGATGCCGACCACTGAGGGAGCACTAGTGTGATTTTTTTTCACATAACCCCTGATGTGACATTATATATAGATATATATAAACATATATATATATATATATATATATATATATATATATATATATATATATATATATATATATATATATATACATATATAGTCTATGTGACATGAGTAGTTAAGAGTTTTGATGTGTGACTACACCATACCATATGTAGTGGTACGTGTCAATAAAGATCATTTCCAAAATGGTAAAGATCATATTTCTGTTAGATCGTATATTATAATAACATTAAATGAACTGGTCTGTTCTGCGCATGCCCAATTTTAATTGATTCTCAACGATACACGTAAATCATAATCAGGATTTTGGTATTTGTGCACAACAGTTTTAAAAATTCTACGTTCCAAACTACAACGGAAGTAATGAAAGTGTATAGATGTAGCCCTTCTGAAGGAAGTGACGTGAATAGGACGGGCACAAGGGTATACTTTTTAGCCGATCCCTGGCTACTGTGACACTGCCCTTTTTAGCTATACTGGCAAAAGTGTATCCTCTTCAGATTTCCCCAAACTGAAAGTGTGATCTAAGTCAGTTAGCTCAGCTAAAGAGTTGCTGATATGGATGAACCTCTGGAAACCTCATAATTGGATAAATGGCGAGGCTGAAACTTAATTGCATTCGGCAACTCCACAAGTTACGACGCTTCTTGGTCATTGACTTTGAGCCATTTTGAATTTCTTTTTTTTTTTGAACATTTTGATTTGTCGACAGTCATACATACAAATATTTGTATAACTGGTCAAGTTGTGACCTTCTGTCCTTCTGTTCGTGGAGCTAGTCTATGACATGGAAGCCTTTTGTTATAAGTTCCGTGTTTGGTCCGATAAAACAGAATATCGTGATCACTATTGAGAAGCGCGGATGAGCCAGCTCTCTGCACACACACGGAATTACAATATTGATTAGGTGATACAAGTTACTCAACAGGCAAGATGAGCTTTAGCCTTTGCCTTCTTCTCCAACAAAAACGAATTGAGCCCGTTTAATTGCTTTTAAAGATTCACTTTCACTGTTTTCTGTGCACAGCCGCTTTTGCCTTTTTGCCCAGTGGAATAGTGCAGTCTCGTGTTTCCAGTTGGTTTGAGTTTATGTGTCAGGATGGCTAAATACCTATTCCTCTAAATAACCCCCTCAAGGATTCTTCCAAGTTGAGTCGTTTTTTTTCGCTGCCAGCTTTCTTGTTCCTTTATTTTTTCCTTTCTTAAGGAAGAAAGCCGGGTGACAGGTCCGACAGACTGATATTGCAAGTTAAGCCTCAGGCTATCACGTCGCTTGCCTACTGCTTTTGGTCTTGCCTTTTATTCTGCATATACGCAATGGCAATTCTTATTGTCCGTTCCCACCCGACATGTATTACAAAATTAATTGATAATGACGCCCCGTGCACTGGCCCGGGATGGCTGCGGGAAAATGTGTGAAAAGCTTTGCATGGTAGGGGGCAAAACTGACAGCGATGTTGTGATGAAATTGACGATTTTTTAGAGGGACTCCCGTGGATCGCTTGGCTGCATGCTTTGCTGATGTGTGTCTCACGCGACCAATCACTGAGCCCTTTGATGGCCATTCGTGCGCCCAGAATCCATTCAATATCTTCGCACAGATCCAATAAGCCGGCAACTGCATATGTTGCTTACATGAAGCTGTGCGTGTTGCAGAACAGATTAGTGTTTGTGGAATCTCCCTTGTTTCTGTCTTAGTTGCTCTAGCCAGTACGTGACTTGATCGATCACACACATCATTGGCTGGGACTTGACCATGTTATCAACACCTACTTAGCTAGTCTGTGCTACTTATACCTGCATCAGACCACTGGCTACAACACACGCTCTTTGTCTCCTCTGTAGTACGGTTGTATCATGGATTGGACTGCGCCCTCGCGCAACATATGGCTTCTCGAGGATGGGTGAGGCCCGGATAGAAACTACCAGTACTCTTTTCCCCGTGTGGCTATGGAAAGAAAGAGTGATCTTTTTTTCCGACTAACTTGCCTGCGACTCACGTGAGTGAAATTTTCTTGACAAGTAGCAGTATCTGTGAGTGAAGCAGAATGGGTTACGCTCCCAAAGTGTTGGGGGTTTTATCAACGTATTTGTTTCTTCTAAGATTAGCTTCTTCACAGAAAAAGGTGGAGTACCGTATCTCAGAGGAGATGCCACGCGGCACTATTATTGGGAACATCGTGATGGACGCGTCTCTTAACAAACAATACGACAACGCTATTCTTCAGACACTTACGTATAGTTTTTTGTCCAAGAACGGGCTGCACTTATCCTACCTAACTTTAAAAGCTCGCAGCGGCTTACTCACCACAAAGGAAAGAATAGACCGGGAAAGAATTTGCCCTGGTCGCCGAAGATGCATATTGACGGCAGATATCGCAGTAAGCCCGGTTCGGTATTTCCAGAGCATTCAAATTATGGTTCATGTGCTGGATGTCAACGATCATGCACCTGTGTTTCCTCGGAAAGAAATCAATTTGAAAATACCAGAAGGCAAAAATCAAGGAATAATAACTGTGATTCAGGCCGCTACCGACGAAGACAGCGGGGCATATGGCTTGCAAAGGTACCAACTATCACCACAATTAAACGATGTCTTTTTGATTGAAATGCTGGATACTAAGGATGTACAGTTAATATTACATGGTCGTTTAGATCGGGAAACCGTACCTTCGTACAGTCTTAAGATATTTGCCCTGGACGGAGGCCAACCTCCAAAAACTGGATCCGTTGTAATAAATATTGACGTGCAGGACGAAAATGACAATAATCCAAAGTTCATGAATTCATCATACACGGGTTATGTATTTGAGAATGCAACGGCACAGACGACCATACTACGGGTTCAAGCCATAGATCCCGATCAAGGGCCCAACGGAAGGGTCATCTTCAATTTTGCAGGATCAACTAAAGCAGCGTACGGTGATTTATTTGCCATCAACTATTTAACAGGGGATATCTATATTAGGGGTAAAGTTGATTATTTGAGAGGTCCTATACTTCATTTAGTTGTGACTGCGAAAGATATGGGCCCTTTGTCGGTACCAGTCAACACAAAGGTAACTATTGTCATAGTTGATATTAATGATCATCCTCCAGACATCACTGTAAATACTTTGAATGGAACAGATACCGTCCACATCAGCGAAAATTCGGAAAAAGGAACCTTCATTGCACAAATCAATGTTGAGGACAAGGATGCGGGGCGCAATGGCCAGGTACGATGTAGGATTGATGACCGCAACTTCGAGGCAATGGCCACAGCCCCGTTGACGTATAAGGTGACGACTCTGAAGCCCCTGGACAGGGAGTTCAGGGCGAACTATTACGTCACATTCACTTGTACTGACAGGGGTGAACAATCTCTGTCATCCAAGCGTCAAATTAAAGTGATATTAGATGATGAAAATGACAATGCGCCTCAGTTTCTGCGTAAAACATATAACGTAGTTTTGAGAGAAAACAATCACGAAGGTGTATTTATCATCCAGGTGAACGCCACAGACGCGGACTCGGGCAAATATGCCGAGGTTCACTACCAAGTCGACCCCCATTATTCAAGAATGGTTGCAGTTGAAAGCAATACAGGAAAGTTAACAGCTAAAATGAGATTTGACCGAGAAACGGCACATAAGTTAGAAATACCAGTTATTGCTATGGACAAGGGGAGTCCTGTGATGAGCGCCACTACTACTGTAGAATTGAACATAGAAGATGAGAATGACTGTGATCCTGTCTTTACTCAAAGTAGTTACGCATTTGGAATTTATGAAAACTTGCCCGTCCCCACAGAGGTTGGACGCGTATTTGCTACTGATGCAGATGCGACTCCAAACAATAAATTTGCCTTCTCTATCTTGAGTAAAAATACCCATACCATGAATCCTTTCAGTATAGACCCTGAGACAGGTAAGATCATTACCAAGAGAATATTGGACCGTGAAAATACCACATCATATCATTTTGGTGTTATGGTGACCGACCCCACAGAAACCTGGCGTCGCAGTTTTGCAAACGTGTCTGTATATGTGGCTGACAAGAATGACAACGAACCTATAATTCGGTTTCCCAACAGAGAAAACAATACCATCGTGGTGTCTAGTTCCTATCCCGCCGGCTACACTGTAGCAAGGGTGGAAGCAGAGGACAAGGACTCTGGGAGTAATGCATGGATAAAGTTTTCTATCGAAAATTCCGATGGCATTTTCAATATAGAGGAAAATACAGGTACAATTCTTGTGAATGGTGACTTACAGAATTATAACGGACAAACCCTTAAATTAGTTATAGTGGTAAAAGATAGTGGTGAGCCGTCGAACAAAGTCAAAGCAGAATTAATTATCATGGTCAACGACACTCTGGGCCTTTACGAGGAACTCAAGTCCTCATTGAGGGACAAGAGCAATGATATTCTCTTCCTGGCTCTGTCCGGCGCCTTAGTCGTTATGCTGGTTGTACTTACCATAGTCCTTGTATTAATAATTAAGAGGCAATGTAAGCGAACCAAAAGGAGACAAGGGTATATCTCAGGCAATCTGGTGCGTGTGACGCGACCACAGGTGGACGACATGCGAAAGTATGGGAACATGTACTGCAGCGAATACAATACAGACAATCAAAGTATACAGCTGCAAATGGCTGAGCCTCAGGCCGACCAACACAAATCAAATTTGGCAGAGGCGGGTTCAGACGACCAACAATACAAACAAAATGTAAGTAACCTAATAGCATTTCCTTTAGTCACTTCAGTTGCTCCAGACCCCCACGCCGTTGGGGTGAGTACACTCAGGGGTATAAAAGCGGGCGCTGCAGCACACCTGCCTATAATTGGTCGCAAGGGAAAGCACAAAGCGACTAATAAATCCGATTGGTCTTTATTTATCAAGCCACATGTCTCGCCAATAATAAACGAGCAGGAAAATGGGACAAAATAACCGAGTTAACGTTCAAGTATCATGCCATTTGCATATTGGGAAATAACGTGACGTGGATATATATGATTTCGTTTTTTTCTCACTTTAATAAATTGTAGCTACCGGCGATACAAGCAACCGCGAATTAAAGTTTAATCTCTAGGTTAAATGCGCCATGAGGGAGTTGCAGATGGAAAGCCGAGGCACTTGTCAGCCTGCCAATGAGACAATCACTATACACCTCTTGACCTCCTACCTACCGGATGTCTTGAAAAACGCCTAGCATGGCCCCTGTGTTGTCTCTCCTTTGCCATTGTGACATATATCGTGCTGCAATGTCCGCAAGTCTCTACACTCCTTAATCGATTAATTTAGCTTCATAACCGTATTGCTCAGTATCGTGACATCATCTTTGGCAGCTTATATTTTTCATTATACTGAATCAGAAAATGTTTGGGCAACTGTGCGACCAATTTTCAAAGCGTACGACCAATAATTTTTGTTCTTAACAGATGCATTATGGCAATACCCTGTGGAAATTTACGTGCAATTTGCATCAGCATGTTTAAAATTATAATTGCAATTATGGTAATATAGTTTTTTATGCTTCAGATGCTGTACAGATTGTCAGTTTGCATCCTCATAAGTCATACGTCGCACGGTCTATTTAAGTCTACTTTTTTTTCTTTTATTCTGTTTCCTACCTTACCTTTGCCTTTTTCATTGCCTTATATTGCTTTACCTTGCTAAGCGTTGCATTGCATTGATTTGCTTACCTAGTTCGCATACAAAAACCAACGAAGACAAGTTTGGTTGCAAATGATCTGCATTCAAAGGTAATGCACTGCCTCTACAAAGACAAGTCACTCGCACCAGTTTCTTGAAGCTTCTAACTATTGTTTTCTGGCAACATATCATACCAGCCTCATCCTATAGGAGAAATCATTACTTGTCATGACGCGAAGGGTCACACCAGTCATACACGTGTCCTATTAACAGCACCATTGAAATATGGGAAAACATTCAAATGAAGAAAGTCTCTAGGTCATCTCTTTCATAAATCTGAGACACGCCTTCGAAACGAAATTTGATCAAATGTTCCATCGAACCGCAGGAATCACGTTTGAATAAATGTTCGTGCAAAAAAACCAAACTGCAGTTTTCTGTAGTACGGTTGCAAGTTTTACAAATTAAAAAGAACTGCGCGTTGAAATAAATTTGGAAACTTTTTGTTAACCACCAACATCGTTTTAATATCAAAGTTGCTTTTACATTATTTTCAAAACAAATAATGGAAATGACGCCCATTGTTAAACATGTTCATCCGGATTCTCTAACAGGACTTTCAGCAAATTCAGATGGTATGCTTATTTTTCAGGCGCTTCTCTTACTTTCAGTCTTATGACGCATAATTAAGAATATGAGTGATTCTCTATACACATCCTTTTAACACGATTTTTGCACAAAAGGTATGCCGTCTCAGAAACGTATCTCACCGAATACGGGTGACTGTAAGTAAGAACAGATATGAGAAACGCATTTACACATTCAAAACAAAGGAAAGAATAACCTCAAATTGAATCTCATAACATATTTTTCAAAGGGATAGGTCACGGCCTAATAGAGTATTCCTTCTTAAACACCAGTAAGGGACCATGTTTTAGAAAATGAATACACGGAACACCCATTCTACGAAAGTTCAATTACAAACGAATGTCTTGATCTTTGTTTATGAAACACACGCACACACACACACACACACACACACACACACACACACACACACACGCGCGCGCGCGCGCGCGCGCATTGTAACAGGGAGAGACATCATCCTTCGAATCATATGTCATTTTCTGATTTGCAAGTGCCATTCATATTCAAACATGGGCTTAAAATATTGAAAGCATTATGTCACGATTGGCTTTACACGAGAACTTTGTTTGTCTTGGGGTTTTCTTTATTGCTTTCGTCCGACGCAAATTATGTAAATAATATTGTTTGAAAATTACCTTTAAGAAGAAGGTAGGAGATATTCACTTAGCGGGGGTATAAATTGAGTTTAACAACTCAGAAAATGTAATATTGTACATCGTACCCCATCTGTCAGTGAATTATATTTGATGCTTGAAAATTAAGTTCAAGGCTTAGGTCCTAATTTTAGCATAGTACACGGCCGTGTCGAAGCAGCGAACACCACAATATAAGATATTTTATCCTTTAGATAATACTATTTTCACCAGTGAGATACATTAATTCATATGTATATTTTGAATCAGCCCTTTCATTATCCGCAAGGATGAATATTACGTATCTGTCATTTCAGGTTCTGACTTTCTTAAAATTCAAGTCGGTAGTCGTTATTAAATTGTAGGTAAAGACAAGAGACTGCCATTACAAACAAGCGTGTCCGTGAATTTAAGACTGCAAAACATGTTTGGCGGTTTCCCACTGATGACCTGTTCACAAATCCTCTAGCCTGTTATAGCCTGAATTTTCTGATTTTTTTTTTCATCGAGTGCGACAGTAGCAATTAACAATGAAATGTAAGCTTCGACAGTGACAGTGACTGAATTGAATATGGAATGTCGAGAGTTGAGGGATTGGATTTATTTATTTGATTGATTGATAGATTGATTCATTCAATTATTCAGTCAGTCAGTCAGTCGTTCTTTCATCGATGTATCTTTCTGTTGAAATGGGTTCCGAACCATAAGTAGAATGTACACTGCTGCACCTGTTCGTATGAGTTGCAACATGTCGGCAAACATTAATTTTATCTGAATAAGAAATAAAGACCCAGTTACGTGTTCTGTGGCTTGCAAAGTTCATTTCCAGTTCAATCAGTTTATGTCCAGTTTAAGAGTCGAGAGTTTTAGCGTGAATATTGCATAATGCACATGTTATATATCTCAAACTGATCTTATCCTTTTGTCCAGCTGAGTCTAGTTGGACAATCGGGGAAATCTATCAGTCCTACCACGCCAGGCGAGCAGGTGGGGCCAAGATGAGTTCCACCTTATGGGCTAAGGATCGTGACCACAATATATGGAAATATCAAAATGCCGATCGAGATCTAATTTATAAAGGACCACGTCATACGACCCAAATCAACTTTAAGACCAGCCGGGTCAGTTTTATCAGGCTATATAGACTTGAGTTATCAAATGTGTCAATTATGTGTTGAATGTAACGGCCATTTATAAATCATTACCTTCTGCGCGGCTCACTTGCAAATTCTATGAGTCACGCAAGCCAGTTATTGCCTCGCTTTGTATACCATTGAAGCTCAACTTTGGAACACTAATGAAGAATAAAAAGCGAACTTTTTGTCCGAAAAGAATAGCTTATACCCATGTATTTGAAGGTCATGCAAAATTTATAACTACTTTAGATACTTCTCATAGCAGCTGGCTGAGGGGAGAAGATGTGTGGGTGTCGATAAAAGCACTTGTTAATATTACTACCAGAGATCTATTGTTGCCCTCTCTGGTCCATGCTATGTTCTAAAATTCTTGTAAATGTTGCTGTTAACTGTTTGTTTGTTTGGTTCGTACGTGATTCTGCTTTGTAAATTTACGTTTACGAATTAGATAATTCTAAGATTATCCATAGTAACACAGAATAAGAAAGTAGATATCTGATTGAAATACAGTCTTTTAGCCTGCGGACTTGAACTTTGCTAGTTTGGAAGTACGGGTAGTGTTGAGAGTCCCACGGACGTGAGGAGCAACACGTCTCATAAGGAGGCAAACTATGTAACGAGGCAAATGCACCACGTTTGAATAACTTGGCACCATGTAGTTTGCGACATTAAGCTAAAACAATGTACCTTATCGTTGTACGTGGCATTCGTTCTTATGTATCGGTTGGGAGGGGGGGGGGGTATCCTGGCAATATCCCCGCAAAACTCACACCAACAACTGTACATAATGACCAGTATCTGACTGAACAATGCATCTTAATTGTTCAGGAAATGTTGGGGACAACTCCAAATACAGCACTTGTACTGGGTTTAGTGATTACAATGAAATGAGTCGTGTCTATTAAGGCATTCACGCATAGCGGCCTCCATTGAACCATTCTCTTCAAGCATGGAGATTTGGTGCAGTTGCTGTGTGCCTTTCTCCTTTTCTTCTTGGTGGTTTCTGCCGATGGTTGCTGGTTCGACACCCGGCCGTTCCGTGGTCACAAACATTGATAGCAATTACGAGGCCGCCAACAGGTTAATTCAAATTATCACTGCTTATCAGATAAAAAAGCATACAGAAAATCAAAGAAATGGACCAAAGCTGCTATCTATACCTAAGCTGGCCTTGGGCGTGCTCGGGATAAGACTGTAACAATCTTAAAGCTGCTGAAACCATCATGAGTCACTTATGTTTCATTGATCAAAAAAAAAGTTACTAATACTTCTAATATGATATTGCTGCAATTGAAAATCGACCAGAGAGACATGTTCTTGGCAATAACGTATGCAATATGTATATATATATATATATATATATATATATATATATATATATATATATATATATATATATATATATATATATATATATATATACATATTGCATTTGCTTTTATGTTTTGTGTGTGTGTGTGTGTGATGAGGGGGGGGGGTGTTTTTTTCAGTTTCTCTTCCTTTTTTGTCAGTCTGTGAGTTGGAAAGACGAAAAGCGCTTCTTGGTAACCGTGCAGCACCGTGTGACAATTCTGTCGTTGCAGGCTTACGTATCGTCGCTCCTAAAGATCCAGTGTTTCAAAATAGCGCACTTGTATGTTGCTAATTATGACTGTGCGCAAAGTATTCTTTACATGTTGTGCCATTTCTAATATGTTACCCAGGTCAGTGTAGGGTGATTATGATATGCAGCGTCGGCCACATTTAGAATGGTCTCTATTTTCAAATACCGGACTAACTTTACTCAAATTTATTTGGCACTACTAACGCGTCCATCAGGCTTAGCCTCCACGAATCAAATGATAATTTCTATCAGAAAAAAGTATTGATAATGAATGCCCAAAATTCGACCATAGCTTACCTGCAACAACAGGTCTATTCCAGTGTTATGAGCTAGCAAAACAGCAAGGAAAATGGAACCAGGTGACAGCAAGCAATGCAACATGAAAAACGGAGTACATCAGTATATGTAAAAGTATCCAAAAAGTGAGTATTACCAGAAGACGGAAAGATGCAAAACAAAAACCCCAGTTAAGTATTGATTTTCAAATTAGCTAATGCCGACGGACGGTATTTTATTTTGTTAACAAATATATATTCATATACGCCTGTGCTCTCAAAGGTCTTTATTTTTCTCATATATTTCATTCTGATGGTGTCAGATTAATGACACGTGAACTAAGCTAATTCTTCCTGTTAAATTTTTCTGATGCAGGCCTATGACCAAAAGTGAAAAAGAGAATACAACAAGAGTTAGAAAAGAATACTTTCTCGAGAGTGGGCAGCGCCCGTTTGAAATGATTTTACTTTTCAATTATCTGATTTTGTTTTCTAAATGTACACTACTATATTTGATAAGGGCAAAATAACGTGCCTTCTGAATTGCAATATTGAACGAGCGTTACATGAAGACATTTGCTGACAAAAAAAAATGGTCAAGAGATTTTCAGGCCTGTTGAGCAATAGAAATATAGGCAATTGGCAATGACAGTCAGCGTCATTCAAACATAGGATTATCTAACTCGAAGGCCAGCATTAAAGGAACTTGCAATTTCTAATGAAAATATCAATAAATGTGTTTAAACATGGCACTTTTATCTCATGTTCAGTTATTTATTCAAGGATATCTTCGCGAAGCAAGTAACTGCTCTTGAATTTAATCTTTCACTCGACATGTAAGTTTCATGCAATATAGTTTACGGTAAATCTGTATTAAATATATCATTAAACAAATGGCTTTGCAGGTTCGACTTTTACAACAAAAACTTGAAAAAAGGTAGTAATTAATAAGATTGTTGGCAGTGTCATTTGATATTTATGCATCAAATATAGAATGTAAAATTTCACCTCCGTACGTTGATTCTCATTCAAAAGGTATTGTAAGTTTTTTAAGTGAAAGTACTCCTACTGATCAACATTTTAAATGTTATATCCCTTTCGATGGTAAACGGCTCAAATGGCATGGTGGCCGAAAGTCGTCTGCTTCAATGTTTTCACTAATTTGGCATGAGACACAATTTGAAAGAAAATTGCAAATGAGACATATCGGGATAACATGCCCCTATTCAACAGCTTTGTATGATGTTGGTTGGGGGCTCAGCGCCAACCAACGCCAAGGAGAGCTGTTGATTCGGTGTTAAATATAAGGTAAAAAGCCGTGAAAGTTTGAAGATGCTGAAACTTTGACGCTTTTTCAAAGCTTGGGATTTTGTTCGTGTTGAAACGCCTGGTCCCTATAAAATAGATTTGACGGCATTTGGAATTTATTGTCGAAAAGCCATTCCGCTGCCTAGTTTTGATGATCGATATCATTCAAATCAAATGCACAATTGTCCTGCTGGAGGTATGATTATATTACATCTACAGGTTCCATATGTATTGCTGCATGTGAAGAACTATACCTTTTTATAAGAACTCCACATCTGCGCGCCGTACAAGAGGTAACATGGGGGGCGCGGGGGGATTCACGGGGGCAATTTATTGCACGCTATTTTCTGAGCCTCTAGGGATTGATGTTTCAGAGTTCCACGGTGGATTCTTTGTTGGAAAACTGAACATTGAACATTGAGAAATGTTCCTCACAGCGTCACCTATGTTTTCCATAGAGGAGAACACCATATTAACATCTTAGATGTTTGTGCGTGTGTTTTATGTTCACGGCTAAGTTTAATGGAACACTAGGGAGTTTTGATATCCCACTCTGTTCTCTAGATTGTGTGGCTCTCTTTCCATGCGACATAACAATGCGGGTATAATATATTTTTAAACTTGGATTGAAAGAGGTACATCTGAATTGTCTATTTCAGTGAGTTTTATTTTCGGATCATTTTTTTTTAATCCGTGCAAAAACGTAAATTGATATAACAAGGCACGGTCCAAATTGATCGGTATTGTTTCATTCCAGGAACTGCTGAAAAATTATGGTTGAGAAGTAATTTCCAACGCCATACAGCAAAATAATTCCTGTAAAATTCCATTCGTCCTCAACTATATTGCAGTTAGAAGGGTACTTAAATCATGCAACAACCTATCATAAAGTCGCAATGACGGTCAGTGTACGAATAGTAACTGACGTGTATATGAGTAATATATAAAGAAATGAAAGCAACTTTGTCGTGGTGCGATTGACGGTTGTTCGTTGTCAATTGTACAACGTTGTTTTAGCATAAATGATGGCGGTTATTAGTTTGTCATATCACGTAAGTTAGTCGAAAAGGTTAAGCGCACCTGCCGCCGTCTTCACATCTTGCCTTCCGGATGGTCGTTTTTATTATTTCATTCTTGAAACTACACGTGTCAGCATCAATCAATGTCAACGGCACATTCATGTTACGGGCACGGTTCCAGGCACTACAGAAGGAACTTCTGCATTCAGAAGTCAATTCCCTGGTAGCAACGAGACCTTGGTTAACTCTGTCAATGTTGGCACCAACATTCATGCCTCCACCGCTCTATTTGCCTAGAAGATAATTTGCCGAAGGCCAAGGTCTCATGAACTGCCATAAACCCAAACACACTGCATTAACATATCTCTGGCGACATTATGGGGCTGCCCATTGCAAGTTCGCCACACAAATAGCTTTTGGGAGTGCTTACTTTTATGCCTTGCCTTTAAAGCTGTATAGCGTTGTTGAGATGCACTTTTTTGTGCAGCGCGTCACTCCCTATCTTAGCAAGATGTCCTAGAGACAGAGATGTAGCCATGCACGTTAAATGGATATTATGGAAAATAGACAGATATTGCATTATTGATTTGGACTTTTTCTGCAGACATTTATATCATATTTGTCAGTGCAGCAGATGCTGGAACATAAGATATTTGGTGGCGATAAAGTGTAGCCTGGGGTGAGTGGCTGCTTGTTGCTGTCTTTCCGTTCATCAAAAGCAACTTAAAGACGAGTTCATCGATGCTGTGGTCTTACTTTAATTAAGAAAGGAGTGGATGTTATAAGGCATTTGTCTTGCATACGTAGATATAATAGCTCGAAATATGAAAAGTAACTGGGCAAAAAGACGTGTGACTTTCTTAATTCTATGCATTATGGTTACCGCTGATGTCCTGGCTTTAACACAAATACCAGTAGCATGCATGTGGTTTGACGTGAAAACCTCTATTATATCATTGCTGTAGTGGTACAGCCAGCGTAAGCTAATATTTACAACCACTGATTAAATTGTTCTAAAACTATTTGATGCTTGCTTTGTAGTGGCTGATTTCATAAAAGAGACAGGCTTTTGTTAAAGAGACAATGTGCACTTCGTGATACCCACACCCAATGGTTTCCAGACAAATCAAGGAAAAACATTTATCAAAAGGAAAATACCCTTTGTTGTTGCAGCTGCGATCGATAAAGATTTATCAGACAATGGTGTGTTTTTCCAGCACATAAATGTGCAAGCTTACGTGAAAAATGACATAGGTATCTGACAGCAAATACAACTTTTGAAAGATTGTTACACGCCCACGACACAATACATAAAGCGCTTTATGATGCTATTTGTAATAGAGATAGTGATGCCCTTAACGCAAAGAAAAAAAAGAAACTTTTTCATAGTAAAACTGCTATGGAGGGGCAAGGCTACTTGCATTTCTGTACATCCAGGAATCAGAGAACTATAACTGGCATAACTGATTTTGCAACCTGTGGCATCTCATTTTGAGTGCAAGCGTATTCGGTAGTCAAATGACCGATTTCTTGCTGCAGTATTGATCTCACCAAGGAGACACAGATAACCCTTGAACATGTTATCTGTATTAAGCATATGTATGCAAAGTTTCAAGCAAGTGCATTTGTGTATTTAGGTATTATTTCATCGCGTCTTTTACTCCCATTGTTTACTGTCGTCTAAAGCGAGGTTGTGTCGAAATTGGAAAAAAGCGAATTGCTTCGTACAAGTAAAGGTGCAACAATAGTAATTTGGCCAAAAATGTCTGTACCGTGTTAAAGGGCTTTCCACAAAGCCATTGTACGCAGGATATGCTGTGACACAGATATGAACAAAATATAACCCGAAAGTCTTTATCCGTTACGTTACAACATGCTATGCAAATAAACCATTTTAAATACTGATCATATCAGAGACTTTACCTGTTTGTGTCAATCAAGATGTTAATTTAAACACCATTGTGATTAATCGTTACTGCTCACCATAAAACAAAGCTTATGCTGCACGGCAACACATGGTAAACAACACAGACTTCCGGATCTTAATGATAAGAAGTGTTTGGTTATTAACCAACGAACAGACATGAAACATAAGTTCACCAAACTCAGTCATACCTGCAATGATAATGAATGACAGGAAGCAATATAATTGATCCTATTCAGTCTAATTATTTTCATTTTGAGACATGGAATATAACTACGTGTTCTCTGTAAAAACTTTTTGCAGAATAAATGCGAATACAGTTGCAGGGTCGGGTCGGTACGGGGTTGTGTCCGACACTGCCGTAACATTGCAGGAAATTGTGTGTCAGTCTCACAAGAATTCACTCCTTTGTGCTACGTGCAAGTCAATATCAGTTTATACAGCATACAAGAACAAGTCAATACAGGATTGTATCATATGAAAGACTTATTGACTCACTATCGACCATCTCACGTGTATATCAGGAAGAAGTACCCAGGTTGGATCGTCAACGTAGGAAACATTATAACCAGATTATTTACCGAAAAAAAGCATGTGAAACATCAGATTCTGCAAAGAACCGAACTTGTTTACCCTGAAAGAAGCCAAAAACACAACATAGAAGAAAAAAACCTGAAGGTATGCCTCGGTAAGCTGATAAGAGGAAAGCAGTCAATGTACGCATTATTGATTGTTAGGGTTCAACAGTACACACGGTCAATATGGCATGGAAAAAGAGCGAATGCACCTGTTTACATGTCTTTGTTCTACTCAAGTACATGTAAATGTATACCAGGAAATAAGACCTAAAGGCTACGGAATCAATCCCTTGTACTATACATCAAGTAAACACTGCAAGCTTCATTGGCGATAAGTCCCCCAGTAATCTAAAGAAAGATTTCGCAGGGAGAGCATAATCCTGTGACAAAGGAAACTATTTAATGGATCGAGTATAATTATAAAATTATAATTGTTATGGATATGTCGCTCACATTTTAGTTATTTTGCGCACATGGATGTTGCAGATGATATTGCTTCAGTTAGTATGAAACTCCGAGCTTGTAATGACTGTTTATTTTAAACAATATATGAAAGTATTTACAGAAAGGTTCATGTGTCAGGTTCCAAGTCTGGGTGTTCTAAAATCAATCATACCATGACTGAAAATGGACTTATCAAAATCTGAGGTCATAAAATCTTTTTGAAAAATCATGTAGGTCGCACGAGGTGAGACTGGCTTTACGGAGGTAATTTCCGAACAGGATTTCAACTGTCAAGTTTGTCTTTGTCTTTTCATGGGGAATGCATTGGAATCATTATTGAATAAAATCCTTTTTCCAGGCCATATTTCACACAGTTTTGATAAAAGAAAATTGGAAAATAATTACTACTGACACCTTGGTATCGTGCAAAGTCTTATCAATTCAGAATGATGAATTACCTTGCTCATACCATGCGCCGTGTAAGTCGATGATATGCACCAGGCTTACTCCAAACAATGGCGGCAACTGTCAGTTTATGTTATGCTGCTGTTGAAAAATCATGTTATCACAAGACTTAAGATTTTCAGATTATGCTGTTGCTGTGGGATGTGGGTTATTTCAATAGGAACGAGTTTACATGTATTGCATATCACTGACCACTGCATTACAATGTCAACCCGATCACGAAGTGTTTGAGTTCATCAACAGTATTGCCAATTCTCCTTCCGTATGTGTACAACTTACCAAATTTAAATAGTCAGCGTGATTTGTCGCTAAGCTACCTACAAATATAAAGAATTCGCTTAAATTTACTGATGAGCTACTGGACATTTTACAGCAAAGTTATAGCAACTTTTTTATGCAATTATTACTGATTTGACACTTTTCGAGATTTGTCTCCAGTGCTCTTTGCATTTGATATGTTTCTGTGAAAAAGATTTTTTTTAAATTTGAAATAACTTTCATCCATTCGTAGCTTGTGGTGTTTTGCACGCTTGGTAGGAGAGTAGTAAGTAAACTGATACATTTTCAACGCCTGTGAGGGGGTGGGTGGGGCCACATTGTCCGTGTTGTATATTTAAATGCAGCCCAGTGGTGTCATCGCAATGTAATAAGAAATCATCATTGCACGAACAGATAAAAACATATTCAGTCAAGAAGCAAAATCCTACATTAAAAGGAGTTATCTGCCATGAACCAAAAGCATCACTTGTAGACATGTAAATGTTTCCTTCAAAATGGAATGGAAAACAGTGACTCCTACTAAGAACATAAAATATATTTTAGTGTAAATTTGTACATAAATTATATCTAACTTGGAATGGAAAGGCGTGAACTTACGATAAGCAAATGTATAATGGGTCTGAACACGCACGTCTTAGATACATTGAAGCATCAAGTAAGTGGCATTTTAACCACTTTTGAGTGGAATATGTATTCGTTTATACTATAACCACCAGTTTGGACGTTCTTTTGTGGAGTTTTCCTGTCGATGATTATAATCTCACTGAGCGTATCTTCCTAAACGGCGTACGAAAACGTGAAACACGAATCACGTGTGAGAAAAAACATATTTGTGCATTAAGAGATTATTCGACGCTGAACGAGACAAGTTCACTCATATTCTCTTAAGGAGTATTATCGTAAAGCCAACAAAACGGATGCAAAATACCCTAAGGGGGTTTTCTTAGTGCAAAAAAATGCAACGTCCGTTTATCTTTAAATGTATTTCTTGGGAGATACTGAAATAACTCAATGGTGGTACAGCATGAAATAGCTGTAAAGCAAGAAACTATAAAACAATCAATAAAAACAAAATAATAGATGTAAGTTATAGATGAATGTAGAAAAGGCAAACACGATAAGATTGGTTTACTTAGTTGCCCTATAGTAACACAAAAGTCCCGTACAAATTTGTTTCGTCGCTACAAAATATTTTTTAGAAAGGGAACGTATATATGTCCTTCGCCTTGTATTTAAGATAGGCAACACAACCGAATTTAGAAACTACAAACTGTACAACAGCATATTTATGTGATATTTACCCTACAAAAATGAACTTCACCTATGTGAGGTGGGGATTTAATACAATGAATTTTTGACAATATTGTGAATTGAATCATCTTGGAAAAATGAAACAGTATGTATAAGGATGGTTAAGAGAATTAGTGTCACGCCTGAACATTTAGATAATTTAATTATATTATTTCCAAGAAAACATGATTCTATTCTGAAACGCCGTATTCAGTGCTCGGGCATATAGATATTTTACAGATTATTCGATCCAAAGCAGCCAATTCATGATAAAACAAAATGCGACGGATTGCTGACACGAGCTCCATCGAAGAACCATTCACGCTTTCTTTATATTAATCTTCATATTTTAATCATTTGTATGCTACATATTTCCCCTTTGGGCATTGGTGCAATTTACAAAAACAGGTATGCAAATGCGTGCTTTTTGCAAGGAAATCAATGACTTGACTGAATTTATTCCTGATGTTAATATATCTTTTGTCGAATATTTGTAACACGTTAAAAACAACGCGTTTCAGGCTTACAAGCACATATTGTGGCATACAGCAATGTGAACATCACTATTATTAACAAAAATAAGAGGATAAATAAGTAGAACGTGGAGGCGATTTTTATTATCTCACATATTATGGCATACATTTTAACTTTCTGTCAACAAGGACGCTTTTGGTTTGAAAGAGAATATTGTTTTTGTAACGTGTGGCATGTAAAAATAAAAGAACCAAAATTATGATACTGTGCCCCTATGCTTTATAGGCGTACATACATGTATGCTAAATGTTCATGCTTTAAATTTTTAAATGTTTTAAGTTTGAATATACTGCAACAATTGTGGAATGTTTATTACACTCTGTGCACACAGAGATAGCAATAGACATGTACCTTGAAGCGACGGAATGGATCTCCCTACAATTAAGTGTTGTTTTCGTGCTGCGATAACCAATTTATTCCTGTTGATTGAGAACATCTCCAATGTGCCTATGCGTATGTATGAATTTCAAAGTAACTTCGTCAACCCATCTGAAAGATCCTGCAAATTTTGAAGCGCGTGATTTACTTTACCAAACAAACAGGAAGTTCAAGCCATACGAGAATAAAGTGCTGGCCTGGCAGAGCGGGCAGGAAACCAGATTAGAGACCTAGAAAATTTTCTCTTGGCATGCTGTCTGAGTAATGTGTCATTAACGAAGTATTGAAATTGGATTTCGCGAAGGATAATGGACACAATATGCCTGTCGGGTGAGACTGGATGGGATACTAATTGCACACAGTTGTGTACCAGTTAAAAATAGGAACCGATGGAACACTTAAGGTAGAACTTCCTCCAGAGCTTACACTGCTTTGTCACAATTTTACACATATCCCGTTTGATCGACCCATGTACACTTTGTTTTCCTCATAGCAAGATCAGGGATGCCTTGTTTTTATGCAGTGTTAAAATGCAAAACAACCCATTTCTCTGTCTCTGTCTGTCTGTCTCTGTCTCTCTGTCTCTGTGTCTCTCTGTCTCTGTCTCTGTATATATATATATATATATATATATATGAAAGTGGTCTTCATTTAGATGTCTTAATTCTGAAAATTTGATGACTACCTTTAAGAAAAAACATGGCTATCGCAAGTCTGGTATTATTCATGAGGTGATCCTAAGTGTTTCCAATATTGGTATTTTAAACTATGCCACACTATCGGAAGTACATAATGAACCTTTAACACTTTGATACGAGGTCCGGAGATACGGACCCCAAAGCGGCAATGTGGGTTAAGGATATGTGTTTATATTGTCAAAGCTAACTTGAGTATATTTTCTGTATTTTAACAGTTGTTCCGTGATGTTTTTGTTTATTTGTTGCAATGTGATGTGTTTTCTATTGGACAATGTCTCATTTTGCACCCCCTTAAACATAATTATGTGAACCTGCATTAAGGGGAAATGTTTACATCCCGTTGAATTGGGTTTGCCCCATCTATTGACCACATTGCCCTAGCCCAGCTGCTTAAGTAGCTTGATGCTCATGGGGATGCTGAGTACCCGCAACCATCAGTCCGGTAAAGTGATATGTTTAATTAATTGCAACAAGACCACCAATATGCCGTAGACAAACAGGTACAGGGACACTGTATTTTGATACCCGGGAAAAATTGAAAACAGAAATGGAACAACCTTTGTAAAATATGATGCTGAGAAAAATGCAAAGGAAAGACTGAAAGAAGAAATGAAGAAAGAGGAAAAAACAAAAAATCAACTTTTTTTTGTTGCATTGTCGCAGCACTGTGTTGTAAGTGTATACTGCATATATTCTCCGTTACCAATTACTGGGTGTGCCACTCGGGCAAAACATAAATTAATGAGTCATGAATAAGTGAAAAGACAAACAAAATGATAAATAAATAAGTAAATAAATAAATAAATAAACAAATAAATAAATAAATGAATAGATAAATAAAAAAATAAATGAATGAATGAATGAATGAATATATAAATAAATAAATAAATACATACATACATAAATAAATAAATAAATAAATAAATAGATAAATAAATAAATTAATGAATAAATTAATTAATTAATTAATTAATTAATTGAAACGCCATATTTTGGCGCTATTAGGCGTATAACAGTATGATGGAAATGAAACATTGTTTTTCACTTTTTTTTTTAACAGCAAAAAACAAACTTAGCCTGGAAAATTAAGTTCAGGCAATACAAACTTGAATATTACATATTGACCGAAACCAGGTACTATATTTAATCGTTGAGTCACTGTGTAGAGTACGCCAACGGAGCAGGGAAGAAATGACAATATAAAGTCCCTATTTGCTATACATTTTGTTTAAAAAATCAATGCAGTGAATCCAGCCTGACATGAAATATTGGCATTGGCTTCAACGGGTAATGACGTTAATGATATACCCTTGTGGCGTCTAGTTAGATGGTAATCACCACGTTATTTTGAACTATTGTTTCATATTAGGCCCACTGACCAAAATATCAAATCGTTACCATGTTGGCCTCGTCCCTTGTGTGCGCATCTGCAGAAATTTGGCATACTGGGTTGTTTTGTCGTGCACTGGCATCCCACAAGGTAAAACGACATTCGATAGAAAGCAATTTGAATTTCCGTTACGACGTCTCGTCGATTAGTCTGATATGATAAGAAAATGGCCGGGCATCTGAGAGAGAACGCAGATATCATGTTACAAATGAAAGATGACTGATAGTCCCTGTGTCCACACTTATTACATGAGCGAAAAACTACTCCAATAACACAGCCTGCAAAATAAGATTCTTCCATATTGTATTTGTAAAAGATACTACCCAAGCCAGACATATTTCCATTATAAATACAGGAATTTGGGGTTTTAGCGAGAGGGCAGTGCGAGAATGGTCAATAATACAGCGAGACGCCGCTGAAATATGAACAGTACTGATGACTGTGGATAGACCCACGTTCCCTTTCAGTCACATCGGCCAAACATTACACATGTCTTCCCGTCGTTCATTTTTTTTTCTAATTTACGAAGAAAGGGTGGGGGAGAAATAATGCTGCTGATACATCCATTTGTCAAGTGCCCGTCAGAGTAAAGTCTCATTAATATTGACAAATTAGCATAATTCAATATATGGAAGAAACACACCATGAAACGATAGGAATTCCACGGGGATTCCATTGCGGCAAAAGTGCTAAGAATTAAAACATTTATGGATTAGTAGAATGCCTCACGCAAGCTTATGATTGTATATCGACCGCTATATTACCTCTTGGGTATTGGCACACGGGGAGTAAATATATATCGTGGGACACCTTAATCAATGCAGGCAGTAAATACAAAAGATTGTGTGCACACGAGTCAAAGCTATTCCAGTTGCGTGCGGCTGCTGATAGGGACAGTGGAATTAAGTTGGGCAAAACACTGCGGTTTCAGTGTCATCGAGCGTTTCTCCCGTGTGATCCAGGCATGGCTTTTGCATTGCAAAATGGATTTTCCACTTGACCTGTGTAGAGATCGAAGATTGTGTAAGTGGCGGGGTCTAACTCACCCGAGAACATGCTGTGACATCCCATAGGCTGCTCCACAAACGTCTTTTTTTCGCCAGACATTTATTGCTCAAATAGCATTTTGTTTTTACTTCCCAATCCTGGTCTGCTGGGTCGTTTTGGGTTATCAATGTAACACTGCGGATGGTATGGCAGTCTCTGTTGTCTACGACGATTGACTTACTGCATTCTTGTAACAGAAATAACGGGAACCAGGTTAACATATGTCAAAATACTTTATTTCCACACCAATACGAAGCCAATAACTTTCACATGATCAATTTTGATAATAGAGCCCAAAATAGGTCTCATGCATGTTTTTCCATATTGCACTAGTACAGAATAAAGAAAAGTTATCCGCTTATGTTATCACGAACCTATATCCGTGAGGGGTTAAGGAAGCCCAAAGTAACTTCGTCCTAGTGCTACTGGGCAAAAGGTTTAGGAAAGAGTCAGTTGAGCTCGGTGAACCCGACCCCAGTGGACAATTTGTGATAGGGTTTGGCACAAGTGAAGGGTCTGCAATGTTTGGTTCGTTAGAAAAGAAGCCGTATGACAACTGTGTCTGACCAAGCTCCCTGCCAGTCAAGTGACAAGGGATAATAGGATTGCAGCTCAATTGGTGTATTGTATTGAATTTAAAGGAAAATTTTCAATGGTTTGATAAATGGGCAGTTTGGGGATGTTGTTATTAACTACAGCATATGACAGTATGGCTTAAAAGGTTAGGTATACTTTTGTCAGCGAAACCCACTTCTGTCAGCAAAAGCCGCTACTCTTACAACCTAGGACTTGTAGCTGGTGGCTTATTTCTTCCAGTAAAACATTGCCTGAAGTTGCTGATTAACAACACAAAATTCAGCAGGTTTTGTTGGTTTTTGTCAGATTTAATATTACTATTGCAAAGAAAATCGTAACTCCACCAGTGAAGAGGTCATCACAATCAACACCATAGAAGATTCAGCATCTTCGTTCAACTGGTGACCCCATGTAACCCCAGCGTAGATTTGCATGAAATACATGCATTTCCATTATGAAGTAATGGGACCGAGGGGACGACCATCATCGGATGACATCCAAGCAGGTTACCTCACTCTATAGTAGAATGCTAACAAATTCACTGCAGATTTGAACGCGAGTGTCATTCTGGGCCCCAACGGTGATTTCCAACATAGCGGCTAGTAATTGTACAAAGGCAAAGGGACCACCACTAGGAGAAACTGTGACATGAAAACGCTGAGTTGGTGGGGCCAATGTGAATATATTATAAACAACTTGTGATATTTACAATATCGCAATATATCATAACATGTCAATATGTTTATTTCAGTCAGGAATAACTTTGTATTTGGCAGTATATTTTGTCGACTGGAAACATGATCCAGAATCTATACAATTTTTTTGTTTCAGAAATAAGATACAATAAAGTTGTTTATTTAATTTTCAATAATAAATCATTATAAAGGGTGCAGTCATAGTCTACAGAGTAATAAAAGTCCATTAAACTTAACATTTCAGTTACAGGACTTACTACCAATGACGTCTATGTACAAGCTTACAATGTCAGCCTGGTGAATTTTATACCAACATTAGGTGATTCAGCAGAAGAGGACCGGGAGGTGTAATTAAGGTTGCCTTTACACAAAGCAGAGCTCTGCAATGATAGATAAAATATTTAGGGTGGCTTTAATGGTTTCTGAGAGGGCATTTGCACATCACACTCGACAGAAATATCACCAAAATGTTCACTGTAATTAGACAGCACCTATCTTTGTTTGGAAACTGAAAGAGAGTGGAAGGCTCGATGTCAACCAGAGGGATTAAGCGATTTCACGAGTGGCTGAGACAATAATCATCAAGGGCCTACTATATTGCTGGATGCATTTGCCGGATGCCATGAGAGACATGTTTATTAGCACAGCTACTCTGGAGTAACATATATACTTAAAGCCCGGATGCTTGTCCAAATTAACCATTTTACGTCTTCAAAATAAAGGTTACTTTCATTTCTTTTAAACGCGTCGTCTTCTTCATCTTTGATGAGACGTCTAGCTTTTACTTAGAACAACAAAACATAAACTTTCAATTGTTTTGTTGATTAGATATAAAATACATGGGCAAGTTAAGCAGATTCGGTCGACAAGAATTAATTCTTCTTTAAACATTAGATTGTATATTGTAGAACTTTCAAATTACTGGTGGTGAAAGCTTTTGCTTTATCATAATTAGCATGGTTTGTTTATGTGACTGTTTCGTCGGCGAAGCAAAAGGTTAAACACGCAGAAAGAGTCACCCATGTATTTGAATAAGCATCAGATTTTTCTCTTTTTTGTGTGTATCTTCCTGTTGTTTCGGGAGGTCATGGAACACGAAGAAAGAATATTTTTCATTTATACCTTAGATCTTTTTTTCAGCAGGTGGGCATTTGCCAAGATTTGCGTCAGCGATGTCCAGCTTCACCGTACCTTTGTGGGGTAAGGTTCGCTCCACGGTATACGTTGTGTCGCAATTAAATAGGTGTACATTCTCAGTTAAAGATCATAAGACTTCCTTTGATATGTCCTTGAAAACTCTTCTCATATATGTATAATAAGCAGCAGCATTCTAGTGAATTTATACCACTGTTACTCAATAATCATAGTTTTTCTTATGACCTAGCATCAGGTGGCAACAGTCCTGGGCTCATACAAACGCACTCCAGACTGGCATGGAAAAATAATGGCCCATTGATTGAGCTTATCGACTCACATAAGTTCTCTAGAAAGTGTGGTCATATGGATGTGTAGTTGTTCATATTTCTTTCCTAGTGGCGAAAAACCTTTCAAATAGTACAGAAAAACATGATCCATATTTCAAAAACCGCATGTGCGGACTGGCTTTAATATTTTAGAGCAATCTTTATGAATCGGGAAGGTTATTTGAGACTATGGTCAGGGACCACTGGTGCCATTAGCCACTTAGCCAAATGTTAATGTTTTATTCATTTGGCTAAAAACATTTGCAAACGGCGAGCTTCTTTTAACATGAATTATAGAAGAGGCAGGTCAAATTCTGCTGAGATTACATTTCATTGCCTGATTTGGCTATATATTTTGAAGGCCTAGATCTCTCCTTGCACGGTATACCGGTACACCTGAAGTAGTGTGTGTGTGTGTGTGTGTGTGTGTGTGTGTGTGTGTGTGTGTGTGTGTGTGTGTGTGTGTGTGTGTTGTTTAACTTATGACCTGGCCCGGAGAAATCAATTTTGTGAATATTGTGTCGGTTCAAGATGGTCAAAATGACTGAGACATATAATAAAAAAGGTATCATCGACACATTTACAGAAAGAATTACTCCAATTTATGTATTATACCTTTGGCAAAAGAATGTAAGTTTGTTTCAAATAAACTTCTGTAGTTGAAGACTAGGCCATATTTGTACTTTTTATTTTGTGCGGTTTATTTATGTTTTAAAACCGTATGGTCATTTGTTACATTAGCATTGTTCAACTTCTGTACCACGCTGATGAAGTCTTGAAAAAGTGCTTGTGCTATGCTGCCGCTACATCAGTACCGTGTCCTTTATGTCTTATTATGCTCTGCTATAATGCTCGACGTGCATGGCATTTGAAAGAATTGCTCTTAAACATGAAAAGTTTATTTGCCTGTCAAAGCTCCAATATAATGTCACTGATCACCTAAATACAGCATGTTTCACTAATTTGAATATAGTTGAGAGTAACCAATTTGTTTGTAATATCCCAGCTTTATATTTCCCTAGACGATTGTCATATTGCCGGATATAAAATAATTCCAAGGCGGTCTGGCTGTGACATTATGAATTGAGAGAAAATCATGTTACGTTTATTCCTCAATAATGAATCACTTTCTGTGTGTCAGGATAGAAAGGTCTTTTTCTGAACGTTAATTTATCATGTTTGAAAACATGGAACCGTGACCTGAATGCAATTTACCAATTGTAATGAATCTAATAATCCCTCAATTTAAGTGTACGTAGAACAGTCGGAAACATTGATTCTAAAAATGGTAGATTATTTTGGTGATTACATTCCCCTCTCCATTGCAAGACATTGTGAATTTCTTTGGATGCCCGTGATCCTCGGTTGAACCTACACTTTGCTCTTTTACGCTGGACAAGGACCACCTTATCCCTCGAGATACATTTATGTGACAAGGGGGTCATCCTTATTTGATTCATTACAGTTTACTAGACAGCACAGTTAGCGGCAAGGAAAAAGTGAAGATAATGAGAACGCTTGTCAGTCTTCTTCCCTGGTATTAATCAATATTGTGCCAATCTCTATGTCAAATCTAAAGTTTAGGAGCTTCATTTCTATGTGTAGTTATCCGTCAGGGAAAATCGCAGTAAGGATAATATTAACCACATGCGACCTAGAAAAGGGTCAAATCAATGAACATCCTATAGACACTTTTGTGCTTCAAAGGTTATATGTAATCCCATTTTATAACCACGTTTTTTGACACCACATAACATCTCTGTGGATCCGAAACAAGCTACTTCTAATAGTAGTTATTACAATGAGGGACTATGTGTTCGTCCAGCTAAGTACGCACCTAAGCTGGAAAACATCATGTTGGCTAACATTTGCGAGCATGTATTACGTTTTCCAGTAAATATACAAAACTTTAACTTAACGTCTAGATTCAGCATGAAACGTTTCCTGTTTCTGCACAGCGTTTAAGGTATCAAGATGTGAATGGCGATGGCTAATGATGAATGAGATTACCAAATCCTAATTCTTCTGATTCAAGTGCCTCTACCAGATCGGTACCTGAACATCCTACTTTTACTTTTCCGTATTTCCTTACTTGTTAATAATATTTTGGGGTACCAGTATTGAGCGAACAGCTGTATGTAGCTCAGACTGTTTCAAAAGAAAAATGCACGTACTCCATGCTTTTCGCAGATGCATTGTCAAATTAGACAAACTATTAGGGTATAGACAGCCTATGTTCTATTTAACCCATCACCAAGATCACCGATCTTGATCATGTAAGGTATACATTGCACACCGGGGATTTACCAGCTTATTTACAGTGACACGGTGGTATATCACATTTGTTGAAGAAAAAATGCACTACATGCCAAATTGATTAAAATTGAGTTGCTGGTAGATTCTATTGGAGCAGCAGCTTGGGAATCTTAACTTGCAGGAATAATCTGTCCACGCTCACCCTCAATAAGATATTATCTTACTGTAGAAACAAATCAAAAACCACTTCTGTAAAATCACACATCTGATGTTATTATCAGCATGCACAACTTTTCTGTCCACTAAACTACCTGAGCATTAAAATGCTTTGTTGTATTAAATTGTGGTTGTAAATATTTATCTCCATCGAGGAAAATTTTTATCTCGTTTATGTACTTATATATTGTTATATTGTATTACGCTATTTTCCCCGTGGGCATATTTTTGCATTATTGATTTCAACACAAATAACAAATTTATTTAGTCTTGCATGAAAATACTGCTCCAAGGTACATGAATATAGAAACACTATAAAGTAGATTTGAAAACATTGATGTGAATATAGCTCAAAACAGGTAACATAACCCCCCCAAAAAAAATGAGTAAATCTACACAACAATCAGCGATAATTCACGTAAAATATAAAATAGCAAAGATAGTTTGTGACTTAGATGCACAAATGGGCGCCAAGTAATATATTGTAAGTGAGGACAACTGATAGAGTACGTCTCAATTAACGTAGATGAAGCACAGTTATATAATAATAGTAATACAACCCAACCAAATTCATTTCACCAGATATATGTACAAATATTAGCATGTGCAGAGTATATAGTGTTCCTTCCTAAAAGAACCCATGACAACTAAAGATCAATTTAGACTGACAGGCAAGAATACGCCCGTTCCCTGCTTGATAGCAGGATAGGCGAAGCCTGGTTGCTTCTCGTTGCACACTCATCTGGCTGCCTGTAGTTTAGTTACATCAGGGAAGGGCATATATATATATATATATATATATATATATATGTATATATAATATTATGCATATATGATAATAATAATAATAATAATAATAATAATAATAATAATAATAATAATAATAATAATAATAACGCGCGTTTATAGATAGTTTGTGACTTACATGCACAAATGGGCGCCAAGTAATATATTGTAAGTGAGGACAACTGATAGAGTACGTCTCAATTAACGTAGATGAAGCACAGTTATATAATAATAGTAATACAACCCAACCAAATTCATTTCACCAGATACATGTACAAATATTAGCATGTGCAGAGTATATAGTGTTCCTTCCTAAAAGAACCCATGACAACTAAAGATCAATTTAGACTGACAGGCAAGAATACGCCCGTTCCCTGCTTGATAGCAGGATAGGCGAAGCCTGGTTGCTTCTCGTTGCACACTCATCTGGCTGCTTGAAGTTTAGTTACATCAGGGAAGGGCATATATATATATATATATATATATATATATATATATATATATATATATATATATATATATATATATATATATATATATATATATATATATAATATTATGCATATATGATAATAATAATAATAATAATAATAATAATAATAATAATAATAATAATAATAATAATAATAATAACGCGCGTGTGCGATTTGTGATGGCCAGAGAACACATCCCATATATATTCATTCATCCTATTATGTATTACATTGCATGTACTTTGTCACACATATTGTATTCTGCTAGTGAGAAAAGACTGACATTCTAATTCATCAAAAAGCCATTTTATACTTCCATTTAAAGCAGGCATCGCCAAATAGTCTACTTGAATCGAAAATATAGCAATTAAAACAGAAAGATCAATGCTAATTCAGTGTTGCACACGAACATCACAGCAAGTATATAATTCAATAGCTACAGCAGTTGCATTCAATTATATATAACTCTGTGCCATTTAATGGAGTGATAAACACAGTAAGCGTGTATTGCATGATGAAAATTCATTTGCTATTCATCCAGGACCATCAATAGTTGGTTGTTTTGATTAGCTACAAAGTATTTAGTCTCACGTGATGAATACAGCGCGTGTCAATATGCACACACGCTTTTAGTTCATTTCGCTGTCATCTTAAAAACGGGGGAAAAACAGATCGCCCAAAGTGAAGATCTGAAATTTGCCAGTTGGCAACAAAAATTTATAGGGGTGTAAACAAAACAACTGATGTGGTTCAGGTGTAGTAGTGGTTATCAATATGATAGGTCATGAGCATGAATAATTGTTTAAAATGATATTGCACAGCTTCAGGGCTCAATCCACTGGCGCTTTCAAAAATAAGGACTGCCCATAAACTTTTTTTATGAAGTCTCTGTAAGTTTGCCTTATAACTGAAGAAGGAAAGTGGTAGTTTTTAATTCTGCCTGACAACAGTGACAGTATTTGCTGATTGTCCGCAGCACCTAAACATATTGGACAACAAGGGAAAGCTATATTTCATAATCGTGTGTTGTCACATCATTATGTTTAGCATCTGAAAATAACTGCCACCCCGTCAAGGGCGCTAGATATTCCAAGTCAGTCGTCTACGTTCCTGCGTTTTGCGTGGCAAAAATGATCCCTTGATCAGCAAAATGTTGTGAAGTTTAACAGCTTTTCGCCTGTTTCTCATGTATGTTGGAACTTCTTTGATTTGCAGAGCACTGCACACATGCTGATATCAAGTTATAGTGCCTAAAGTGTCCTGTTTGACACGATACAGCTGATTATTGCCCATATCTAATAACATGTACAAACGATCATGTATTTAACAACCAATGCTCTGCCATTTCAAGGAAGTTTACGTGATTGTGTGTTTTATGATATCAGTTTTGTTTTATTCTGAATGCATTTCCTGAAACTTTCTGCAAATTGACAGAAACCAGTCTAAATACGACACTAGAACAGGCCAAGGTGCCCCTCATATAATCTCCAATCGGTATCTAATTCCCTGTGAATAATAATCATCAATATTTATCCAGAATCTAAAATACATACCATTCTTGAATAATGTAGAGTCATTACATTTACGATTCGTCTTCCAATTTCACTTGTCTTTGTATACCACAATAAACAAAATATACCCTGAAATCAATATATTAATCTAAAACCATTGGGTTTAGATTTTAAAAGACTCGCGTGACATCAAAGGAGCCATTCACACCCATCAAATCAGTTGCTACTGAAAACAAGATAATTTGAATTTAGGAAGCCTCCCCGCCCCCAAGGTATGAGCTCAAACTGCGCTGTACTAACATAGGGGCATCCATTGGTTCTATTGGATGTAATTCCGTGTTTACACCCATTTTGTAAATTCTGACTTTACACATATATATCAAGATGGTTGAAGTTTTCTAGCAAAACGTCCCAAAATTTAACATAGTCACAAATTGCAGCCTTTTTGAGCCCTTGCCATGGTATGTCGTTTACATATTATCTGCCAAAAACTGCATGAGCCAACTCTGGAATATTGTAGCAAACTTTATTTATTAGGGCAAGTAGAACCAAAAGGATAGCCGAAGCAAGGTTTGTCACCAACATGTTAAACTGGTCTAATTGTGCGCAATGCAATAGTGGGTTGTATCTTTTGGGCAATTGGCGGTAGGGATGCTCGGTAAAAATGCATCGTGACAAACCTCTTTCAGTGCTACCCGTAAAAAAAAAGTCGTATTCATGTGACGTACAACAATGATTGCCTCCTCAAATCTATCATGAAAAAGACATTTGATTCAAGTACCAGCATGGTTACATAACCAGGAAGGCGTTTTCCGAGTCCCCTGCTTTGCATTTGTGGAACACAAACCAGCTACGAAGCAAGCACTACTGGTTCCGTTCTTCTCATGTAACAATTCTACTGATTAAACAATGTATTGGTAGGTTCACATAAACAGTGATTGATGAAGCACATTAATGTTTTGAAGCAGCTGTAAGTGAACTGTCAGACGATGGTAGGTGCATACAATGGACAGGGAACTGAAGCCGCTGCATTTGACTTGATATCCTGCATATCCAGTATGCTCAATCATTTCCCAAATGCAGCTGCAATTAAATGTCACATATTCTATATTCTAAAATACGCACAAATTCCTGAAGTAATTAAATGTTAATCGCAAGAATGTACAGAAAACATAATATGGCCTTTGAAAAAATTCGTTCAAACCATGGTCAATATTTCATCAAAACTGTTGCAAGTTCACATCGCGTAAGCCAGCATACCTTATGGAAATTTTGCAGGAAGCACCCCTGTTATTTTCTTGTATGATAAATCTTGCGTGTTTATGTACGTGTGTGTATATGCTTGTGATTACATTCCCTACTTTGCGGAAACAATATTTTTCGCAATACCATGAATTTAGCTTTCTGCAATACATTATTAGAACTATAAAATCATTCCTTGTGCTCATTTTTGCCTCCCATCCGTCGGCACTGTTTCATATTATCTGTTTCGTTGAATAAGAGCAGTTGTTGTTTTCATGCCTCACATCTGTTGGGACTATTTCTTTTTAACTTTTGCACTGAAGAAAAATGGCTGTGCCAAACAATCTGCTTCATCAGTTAATTTTCAAAACTCCAAATTCAGAAAAACCAGCTATTACAAGTGTCAAGGAAACTGCTGATATAGGTTGTACTACATAGAATCATTTAAGACGATGGGCTACCGTTAGGTAAGTGCCAGTTTTACTTTATTTATTCATTTATTTGTTTATTTATTTATTTATTTATTTATTTATTTATTTATTTATTTATTTATTTATTTATTTATTTATTTATTTATTTATTCATTTATTTATTTATTTTTTATTTATCTATCTGTCTATTTATTTATTTGTTCACTCATTTATATATTGCTGATTTATACATCCATTTATTTATTTGTTTATTTATTTATTTATTTATTTATTTATTTATTTATTTATTTATTTATTTATTTATTTATTTATTTGTTTATTTATTTATTTATTTATTTATTTATTTATTTTTTATCTATTTATTAATTTATTTATTATTTGTTTACTTATCCATCCATTCATTCATTCATATATTTATTTGTTTATTTATGCTTTTGCAATAATTCCATAGCAGAAGTTAATATCTGTTCCATGGGTAAAAGTCTAAATCCCTGACGGTACATTGTAATGACTTCCTTTACTAGACTCTGGCTTCTTAGATTAATCTATGTCAGCACCTTAAAATTAGGGAAAAAAAGTTATTGATATAATTTGCGGTGATTCTACAAAGGACACCCTGTCGAATCTTATCAGCTGACATTGTGCATGCACGGTAAGCAAAGCAGATTTTGGGGGCAAAGTGAAAGAACAGCTGCTTCCATTATTACGTAGAAATAGCATAGTTAATTTGAAACTGGAGAAACCTTCAATCACAAGAACAATTGTTACCTTAAAAATCGTTATTTTCAATTCTTGCAAATATATGCAACGTCAGTCAGTTGGTGGCATACTTAGAAAGGTTATAAAGGAAACTTGCAAGCTTAATCGAACATATTTCCACAGTGTTGGGGTTTATATGAATTTCTTCCTGTGAAGGCATCTTGCCTTTGCCAGGATGAAAGAACTTGATCCTCTTATTACATTGGTTAGGTTCTCCTATTGTAACTATTCCAATAAATCACAATCAATAGTGTGTAGGGATAATATTATTGCACAAAGAACGTGCCTTGACTTTATGCCTCAGCCTGACGCCATGTTGAATGACGGAGAGGCCTCTGCCTCTTTGTTGCTCACCCTGTCAAGTTGGGCGTGGTATGGCTTTATTGCCTGCAGTGATATATTGCAGTCTCTGTGATGGGATCACTCTTATAGAGTAAATTCCAAGCCCAGTATATAAGACGCGTGTCTTGGGAAGAAGATCTCTTATCGTATGCCTTGTTGAGAACGAACCTGCACAAAGTTAATTAAAAATAAAGAATGTAATTGACATTTTACTGTGGTGGGAGAGGGGTGGGGGAAACTGCCCGGTCAGTGGAGGGGCAGCGATAAGACCCCGTGTAAAAGCTTGACGTTTATTCATGGAAATTACCACGACCTATGGAATTGAGGTCGGTAGAAAAAACATTCTTTACACTAGGTTTGGTTAGAGTAGTAATGGATTGCATATTATCATCAACTTAGATGTCAATACTTTTGTAATCAAGTACAATAAACTATCCTCCAGAGACACCATAAAATGAAGGCTAGATTTGCCGCACATTAGTCAATATATCTTAAGACTAACACATTTAGCGCAGAAAAGCCAATCACTTAAACCTGATAAATGTCGTATCCGCGTCTTTTTCGGGACGACAAATATATTTATTGAGAGCAATTTTCAATTCGAAGAAAAAATTATGAAGTTTGCATTGAAGTAACAGTGTGAGTAAAATTCGTTTTGCCTAACCGGAAGAAGCATAGCCATCCATTTCTGAAGCACACGTCATTTTACTTTCTCCATCATGACCTGGATGGTATGATATGAATTGAAGAAATCTTAAGTCTGACTTAACAACACACAAGGCATATTACTTTAGATACGCGCCAATTCTCCCACAGTACTTGCCTGCTGACTTGATCATATATCATCAACGCTCCAGACTGTACATTGTGAGGAAACACGTATCTAATATTGTGATACTTTCTTTCTTTCTTTAATTTTCTTGCCTCCTTTCTTTACCTCTCTGTCTGGCGTTCCGTCCTTCCATCCATCCATCCATCCACCCATTCATTCATTCATTCATTCATCCATCAATCCATCCATCCACCTCTCCATTTTCTAAATTATGAATCACTTTTGGAAAAAAGGAACTAATGTTGGCCGTGAATGAACGTCATATGTTCGGTGAAGGGCAAAGCAATCCCTACGTCATAGTGATTAGCAAGTTAACGCATAGCTCTTACAATTAAAATATCCTGTGAATTAGCTTCCATGACTCACATTGAAAGTCGAAAAGGCCATGGCCAGTTCAAACGTCTTTTCAAGAAAAGCCATGGTTAAGGTGCTAGAAGCAACACAACTTGTGACTTCTTTCATAGTACCAAACGTCGACATTAAGCAGTAAAACGTGGTGACAAACGTTTAAGTGCTCTTGCATGAGACATCATATTTGTGTTAAAACGTTTGAACCTGCCGGAGAAAAAAGATACCCGGTTCGTTCACTGGCCCCGTGCCTAGATCTGAAATTTTAATTTCACGGGATGCACAGTTTGTGTAGGTATATGATACCATACTATGTAACACAATCAGTCTCTGTTTATGTCATCTTATGCGTGGAACACATTGTCAACATGTACAAGCAGAATCAGTTGGACTATCTTATCGAAGTAATCCTGAATATCAATCGTGGATTTGAGATGCAATAATTTTGTTTAACCGAGAGAGTACCAATCACCGCATTTTAAGCCATGCGGCTGTCACTGGTCTCATATGGATATACTTTACACACCAAATGCATTTTGATGTGTTATGAAATGGTGCTTGTGCAGGCCGATAAACTCACTAGTACATGAATATTGATATTAATACTAATGGTTTGCGATCTGAGGTTATCCTGTCTTCGCGTTGCCTTATAAATATGTATTGATGACCACATTTGTCCAATGCGTAAAGAAAAAAATGATTCGCATACATGCATATAAAAATCCGTTCGTAAGTAATCAATGAAGGTGAATTTTGTCGCACAGAACTACCTACACATTTACAATACAAAAGGAATAAATTTCTCCCTATCTCCTATGGATGTCTTAAGCGTTTTGACCCAATCCACATATTTTGCAATGCCTGTAGTTTTGGAAGAATTCTTCGGAAAAATAAGACTATAAATATCTTATTTTAAACAACTCTTCTGTATTCCCGTTGCCATTCCAGCTACATTTCTGTTTACAGTTCGTAATTTTTTCATAGCCATAAATACAATTCCAAAGCCGTTATATGTCAAAATAATGTTACATGTTTACTTTAAGCCAGCAAATACACACACAAAAAAACATTTGCAAACTCATACAGGGGAATCCGGAATGATAATTACCATGGAATAGCTCGTGAACCTATGTGCATACTGCTTATGGGTATCTGAAACAGAATGGGGACGAACAAGTTGGATGGAGAGGCAGGGAGAGAAGGTAGTCCTCAATAGCGTTCCAGCAATTTCTCTGGTAGGGTCGGTATGCTGAGCGCATAGTTGTGATTAAAAGATTGTGTTACTGGTGCGACTCATATGGGGGTAAAGCAAACACCGGAGATGTATCATTTGTAGTCAGAGAGGTTTTTCTGGACCTCGATCCCAGGCACTGGTTGACTATAGCTTAGCAGCAGGAGCTGTTCAGACGAATGTGTCCCATCACCCAACCAGACATTAACACAGTCCATTTGTGTTTGGAGGACCACAGTAAATAAGCATGCAACAAGCATATTATTATCATTATTATTTTTATTGTTATTATCATCATCATCATAGCGGAGTTAGCTTTAGATTCTCTTATGGTTCGGGGGGAAATGGTCAGAAGGCACCATGCCATATTTGTTCTAGAATTTTGAATTTGAGAGGGCTGTTTGCTTCTTTGAAAAATTATGCTATGATATTTCCCTGGTCGGTCCCTCAAAATCATTTTGGGTTAGACGTGTAAAAAATAACGTGGTAAGAAGACCATTCAAACATTTGATTTTCTCTGCGTTTAAATGAGGTTTTAATTTGAACAATTGCGCCGATCATTCACAAAATGTGTCGTAAATCTACGAGTTTTTATGGAGAGCTCACATTATCGACTAAAGCTAAAGAGAGTGCTACTTTTAAAGAGCTATGTGCACAGTGTTAGAGCTAGAGCTACAGTACTAGAGGATGGGTGAGCCTCAAATACAAAGTAAACGCTTTAATGATGGACGTTTTGCAAGTTTTGCAATATATTTGCTTTTTGACGTAGATGTAAAACCGAAAGATTGTTTGAGAAGTCTGATCAGATAAATACACTATTTTTACCTGCTTAAATTGGTCTTAAACCAGTTTAGAATTGCAATTGGCTCAAAAGCTTGCTAACATATGGGACTTAAATGGTCATGGAATTTCGTTTTATTCCAAAGGCATACCCAGCATTTCAACGATTTCCGGGATTGACGCTTAAATTGGCAAATTTACAAAAGAAATCTTCAGGGTTGATTAGTTGCTTGATTAGACACTAGCCAGTTCTACTTTCGAGTTTCTATGCTTGTGAAATAGTGAACCTACGAAAGTTAATGTTTAGGAATGTTATTGGTGCGTGTATAATGTCAAGTTGAATTGTACGTGTTTGCAATAATATTGTTTTACCCGAAGACCTCGATCATCCAGTTCTAAGTTCGCATTCACGCCTCTTGTGCAAGTCTCGTTTTCGGCATATTCATGTCCAAATGACTTAGCGTGTTGATATATAAGAACATGTTGGCTGGGACACATTAAGTAAAACTGTCTGCATGGTGTGCGTTTTTTTCTGTTTAATTGATGCATATTTTTCATAGAATTTCACCAGGCAATATCTTGCACTGACATCTGAGCTATAATCGTATAAAAAGAAAGAATTCGTATATAAGATCCAGTAATAGACATACACTACAAAACGGAAAAGGAACATCACGAATTTTGAAATAAGATACGGACCAATAATATAGGGCGTGCATATCTACCGTTTGTAAACTGTTTCATGTTTCTGAAAATAGGATGAGTCATACATTTATATATTTACTTATTTATTTATTGATCTAATGATCTATCCATTTTATCTATCTATCTATCTATCTATCTATCTATCTATCTATCTATCTATCTATCTATCTATCTATCTATCTATCTATCTATCTATCTATCTATCTACCCGGATCACTCTTTTGGAGCACAGCTCTGTTTTTCCAAGGGGCCCTGCATCGATCTATAAAACAACCGACAAAATAAGAGTACGCAATGACATTAATGAAATGTAATTAGTTTGACTGACACGTCAAAGTGTTGTAGCATTGCATTTTTGGGTAAGTAAGTTTCTACAGCCAATAAGGAAAACATGCAGCTGTCTTTGCAATGCGTTCTTGAGTACTAATCCCTTGTTCCATAAGTGATATAGCTTAAAAACCCGCATAGCTTTGATGAAATTTTAAATGGCCTTTTACGTAATCACATCTCATGTCGAGGCGTTCTCAGTCTTTATTGTTTTTAGTATGTTTGTTTGTCATACAATATACAGAAGAGCTGTTTCGTTTTGGTTCATTTTGCAAGTTTCGTAGTTTGTTTTGGCATGGGCTTGTATCTAAAGAAAATAGAATTATAAATTAATTTCAATCACTGCACGTGCACTCAATATAAATGTAGATTAATTATCCAGCGGAAGTCGAATATGCTATTAGGAATTGATATTTTAAACTGCACTAGAAATCATAAAGGGAGACATATGCCACATCAAAAGCCAGACACTGTCGTTTGATCTTTTCGTGTCCGACATGTTAGTACTGGTGTAATCCCAAGCCTACACGGTTTGAACAATCAGCTCTGATACAAGGGCACAGAGTATGTAAGTTTCTTTTAAATTTGCAGCTTATTATTAAATGATTTGATGAACTATCACATGCTTATTATTTAATGATTTGATGAACTATCACATGCTCATTATTTAATGATTTGATGAACTATTACATGTGACCGTAAAGACTGGAGAGGATTAGAACTTGCTAATATAACAAAGCATTAAGGAGATTTAAGGTAGTTTCATTCAACATAAAAATGGCGGCGAATATAACTGGCGTGAAACGCAAAGGTGGCAAACATCGCCATCCTTCCTTTGAAGATGATATATTTATCGTCTGTACTCATCAACGCAACTCACGTTCATAACAACCATGAACATGCAGCCACATATAACGAAATGAAGCTTAATTGTTTTTGCACTCGTTACTGACTATATTTTTTTACACAGATCATGATTCTCAATAACATTATACTCTGAAGTAGATGTATTCAAACGGTAGAAGTGACACGTTTCGTGAGCAACAAGACCCAATACGAAATTTTAACCGGGTCGATAGGCTACATATCCTACTGACGAGAAATGCAGCTCTTGGTACACTATTTCCAGTAGCTATTTTATGCACGTTTTATTGTTGCTACTGAACACTCAATGATAACATCGGTAAATGTTACGGACAGCTTTGATGCTTCATTTGGAACTAATTTTCATAAACTTGTATCTCATATATTTAATGTTTGGAACCATCTTCCCACTTATAGTGCTAGTGTTTGCAAATTCATCAAAAGTTTTATACCAATCCCTGCGCAAGGTTCGACTGTTTTGTATAACATGAGACCCCAGAATGGAAAAATCGTGAGATGAAATATGAGAAGATCTCCATAGGGCCATGTGATTTGTCTATATTTGGATATATCAAGCACGTAAAACACGTCTCGGTACACATACATAACGCTGTCGGCGAACTTCTGTTTTGTTGTTTGCGGTTTGGAATTCTACGCTTTTTGTCTTGCATGGCTGATGCAGTGATTTTGAATAATTCAGCCATATACTAATATAAGTGTACTAATACTTATGCAATTAAGTGTCAAATGTATTATACATTTAAAGTGAAATCGGTCACCGGGGACACATTTATGAAACACTGTCATGCTTTAATGCTTCATAAACATTATATTCCATTTGGTAAAATAGCTTTCATTATATCAGTAAATAGGTTGAAAAAATAACCATGTTGAATTGGAATTAGGCAAAGCAACTGGGCGTCTTCCATCGAAACTGTTTTGGAGAGAAAGTCCACCTTCGCCGCGTTTTAAAACGACCCTACCTAAGTGCGTTTTTCTTATGTTCATGACATCGTAGAATTTTGTGCAATACCTGTAATTTGTGGGGCTTATAGGTTGCCTGAATGAAGGTAAAGATCAGTGTCATAATGGTCACATGACACAAATAACCTCCCTGCCATGCAGGGTGCGTGCAGGCATATATATATATATATATATATATATATATATATATATATATATATATATATATATATATATATATATATATATATATATATATATATATATATACATATATATATATATATGTATGTATATATATATGTGTGTGTGTGTGTTTGTGTGTGTGAAATATTCAATACAGTACACATAATTTAGGCTTGATAAATAACAGTAAAATTTATGGCATGGTGACATATTATTTTAATGTAGGAGAAGTATTCAAACATTGCAGTTATTTCTGTTTTATAAGAATGAAGGTGCTTAACATACTGAAACATCAATTTAATCAAGACGATGTTCGTAAGATAGAAGTTTCTTTGAAAAATACATATGCGAAAAGCCTTGTCAAGTTTCCAATATATAACAAGGAGATTCACAAATTCCAAGGTCATCTCGGGAATAATATGAGCAGATACAGAGGTCATTAACAAGAATGAATATTATGTTCAGAATCACAAAACATATCACACGCATGTTTGTGTGTAGAACAGAGTCATCACAACAGCATAACGACGTCTTATCAGATACACTCCTGTTTATTTTATGTGCTACTGAATCTTTGCCAAGTTGCGTGCTTTAACTTGTAAATTGATAAAGGTCCGGCCAGGGATACAATTTTGGTTACATAGACCTTTGATTTAGCTAAAGCAGGTGATTATTCATAAACACAATGTCACATGTGATGAAAAAACTACCACAAATACAAAATATTTGATATTATATGACATGACTTAAAATAGTGTGCCTGAAGAAAGAAATTTCCCTTGATGCCTTGCTATACACCCAGATTTTCTTGTATAATGTTTTTTGTAATAAGCTGTTGGATATGTTGCATCGTGAGGCAAAGTAGAAGAGGTGTTCGTAAACTTGTGCGAATTTTGTTGTGTCCATAATGGTATGCAGTGAGATGTTGCCACTACAAATTATCCACAAACAAACCACTTCCCTCTTACAACTACGTTTTCCAAGTCCATGGTATCTTAACATATTTGTTCCATCTTACGATCACTTCTCTATAAGTACCTATTTTGTCCAGTCCCCCCATGATTTTATAAGATATATTATCTATATCTGGCATTGGCACTAACCAAACTTAAGATCCTATGGGTTTGAGGCTATATGGTGCATCCAAAACATTATTAAAAGAAAAGAATGCCGTGTCCATTGCGTTGAACAGAATGTTGGGCATGTCCTCTTTGTACTACCTGTATGTCACTGTATAAATATTGACAGAGATAACAGAGCATGTTATACAACAAAGTGGTCACGCGCAATAGGTAGAATGCCACTCAATATTCCTTGTTGAATGCACAGACTCTATAGCATGAAAGCATGTATGCTACCTATTTGAATTTAGTGGCCACAATCAGGTATCCTTTCACGTCTTATTTTAAGAAAGGCATAGTTATCTAGTATCGTATCTTGTCGAAATCCTCAGGGCTCCTCTGCCTTACCTTTGTGGACCAAGCCTTCCGCCATTCCGTCATTCACATACTCGTAAAACTTGCCCTTTGTACACTTATACCTCTGGTTGCCTCATTTTTGATACTCATACTTAAATTTTGTACACTTGCGTATACAAATGAAGATACACTACTCACAAAGACTTCTAAGGATATATTTTCCTAGCAGCAACATATAATGATGACATTGGATATGCACAACAATTGCTTCATAGCCCAGCCTGTACCACAGTCATCAGTTAAGAGCTACTGCGTAATGTTTCCCTTAAGTCGATATATAAGTATATATATACATATCGTATGTAAATTCTCCTCTTAATTCTTGATTATGTTGCTTAACCCACTCACTCTCATATAATTGATACTATTAGGTAGAAAGCTACCTGTCCTGCTCTCTTGCCCTGATTGATGCAACTGGCAGCCAGAGTTTTCATTAAAAGAACACATTTTGAAATAGAGAATACATTAAAAATAAATAAGACACACATGCCAAATTACTCTGAAAGGTAGCAACTATTGTAATTTAAACCCCTTTACATCATTTCGCCAACGTTTAGCCCATGGACACACGAGGAATCATTTTGTTTTGATAAGTCGGAATTTAAATTTTGCTTTCCATCAGTGTGGCGGTACGTATATAAGTTCTGTAACGTTTATTAAATATTACCATCTACGTGTGTAACATTATGTATGACTTTGCTATTAATTCACGTCCATACATTCTTTAAATTTAAGTGGGCTGTTTTTTCCGAAAGTAAGGTGAAGAGAAACAGCCGCAATCACCAAAAAATGTTCGGGAATTTAAGGCTGTGAAGCATGCTTGAGGGTTTTTTGTTGCTAAATTCTTTTGCTATGAACGCTTTGAAAAAAGCAGTACAGTTAACATGATACTAGTGATTGGTATAAAAACAAGTTTAGATATAGACATTTATTGGAGTGGCTATGGGGCATAAAATTATTCAATTGAATTGTTTCTGTACTTCTTTGTTCTTTTCTTTTTTCGGGGTGGGTGAGTGAGTGGCTGTCAGACCTTTACGGAAGATGTTACACAGTTTTACCTGTTTTTGCAATAACATTATAATGATGTATTCGTAAAGAGTCCTGGCAGGGAGCATGGGATGCGTATTCGCGCAAGCTTCCCATTGAGCCATCTTGAAATTGTATCCGCGTGCTGATATCTTGTTTGTACCGCGTTTATATTCAACATAAACGAAATTAACGTCAAGTGGTCATATCTTATAAGACTAGCAGAAGCTGATGCATCAGAAAATATTTCGGGAGTATTTGGTAAAACCAGATCAAATATGTTTCCAGATAAAAAAAAAACCATTTCCTGACTGCTAGAAACAGCCGAAAGTCTCGGGATACTAAGTCTGGTGAGTAGGGTGGACGGTCAAGAGCTGCGATGCCGTGCTCTGCCAGGTACTCCTCCACAGCCATTGTCTCATGGGGGACTGCGTCGTTATGCAAAGGCAAGGCTCTTGTAGTCCCAATCTTGGGGGTGGGGGTGGGGGTCTTTGATCCCAGCCACCCGTCCGGGTAGGACAGTCGACAATAATAATAGCCCGTTAAAGTCTGACCCTCAGTCATCACGTCAACCGTCACTAGTCCATGACAAATACAAACATTGTAAACACGCCCTTGACATGTCGATACGGAGACTGCAGCGTTGCAGCTAGTTTACAAGAAACCACATCGAAGGACATAATTGATAATACATCCCTGTCTCTATAGCCCCTTTAAAACCATGAGGCAGTTGCTACACATTTTGTAGATTTGTTCAACTCTCGACGTGTGAAGGTCTCACATATCAATAAATAAATATACATACATACATACATACATACATATATATATATAGATATATATATGTGTGTGTGTGTGTGCGTGTGTGCGTGTGTGCGTGTGTGTGTATGTGTGTAATACATCTATAATTTTCAATTCCTTGATGCCTCATAAAAGATATCCTAAAAAATATGTAGGCAATTATCAGCTCTTTTCTCCTGCTCTGGATGTGTTGTATCCAGAATGTAGGTCATCATAAAACTGTATGTGTAGGTTAAGGAATCAATGTTATCTATCAGCATTAATTCTAACAACACTCAATTGCGACAAACGTTTTCCTGTCCATCCTTTATTTAAGAAGTCGCTCAGACTTTCAAGGAATGTGGCCGAACAGATTGAGTTAACCACAAGTTGGGGGTGCGGTTTCCTTATTAAGTCACATTTAATATAGAGACAATAGATTTATGGTGACGTTGAAGAACATAATCCTTGCCAACTTATTTGGTGTGCATGACTTTCTATTGTATAAATCATCTTTGTGTCGTATGTTTTAAAAGCCTGGTCAGCTATTCCTCAAATCATGTTTTCATTATGTATCTACTACACGCATTGAGCGGTAATTGAATCATCATTCTTTCTCCAACGATAAGCTTCTATGAAAATCAACGAGGAATCCGCAAGGACAAGAAGCCGTAATCTAAGTGTAGAAATTCCATGCTATCGATTACCGGCTGTCTTAGAGCTCACCTGTACTGGGATTGTCAAATCTATGCAGATGCTTCAAATGACGATTTTGCAACATAGCAAGTCAGCCGCATTAAAGGACGGAAGCAGATGAATTAACACTATCAGAGCCTAGTTTTGAGGGAGTCGACAAGTTTGCTCGCTACGGTTTGGGCGCTCTGCACCAAAGCAAGGCAAGGAAAAGAATTGACCTGGACAATTCTGATGGTCCTCGTTCTTTCTGCTAAATGTGGACATTTTACTATTAAATGCGAGGTCAGTTTACGAAGAACATGAATCTCTTATCGTGACATCATTTCACAGCACGACCTTTATCGAAATTGGGAATACAGAGGTTAAGCGTTGCCCTGTCTGAGAGAGCTATTCAGGTCTTTCCTACAACTTCTGCTTTACTCATCGTCACGGTATTTCTCCTATTACCTGGTGCCCATGTGTTCAAGAGACTGAAATAAAATGGCTAGGGTATCAACGACAGATCCTCGGTGGCATTCTGTTAGTAATATATCTTGCCATGGTATCCTTGAAACTGGATGTGATTTGCATTTGATGCAAACAATGTACCCGGCTTAAGAAACACTCCATAGGACTTTGGCCGCTACTGAGGAAATCAATGAAAAACTGAAATAACCCAGCAGTATATCCAGGAAGACATACACTTTAGCTTCAAACACTGTATCTTGCAGGCTTGTGCGGTTTGTTGTGCACTGTTCCTGCGTTTCTGTAAATTAGGTCTTTTCTTAATAATGGAAACTGACCCTCTGGTATCGAATGTACATCTTGCTTTTGAAGCAAGTCTGGGCGGAAAGAATAGCCTTGGCCTGACAGGAACAGAAATCGGTAGCACAAAGGCAACTGAAAATAATCTCGCTTTGTATGAATGTAATTAATGCCGTTGTAATAGGTTTGCGACGAAGCAACCACCTCGATATCATCGGACTTATTAATGTTCCTGATGGCAGTTCTTTCCTTATTGTTAATCTTTGAGCTTTTCCTTCACCGTTTTTGGGCGATTATGGATCAGGGAGTCTCCCTTTTCCACTGAGGTCCCATACTCTATCAAATTTGGATGAACCTCATTTCACAATGCAGCTCTTACATATGCGCGCACATAATACAACTTGTCGTTTTTGCAATTGAATTACAAGTGTGTGTGTTGTAGTGGGCTAAATATCACCTACCACCATGCTGCAAATTTAGTGTGATATGGTATTGCTGATATTACCATTGAAATCTAAAGGCTTTAGTGGTCGAATGCATGCGTATCAACTTTCATATACTGCTCTGCTAAGTAAAGAATATTTAAGTTACAGATCATCCTAGATCATTTGAAACAGCAATAGGGATCTGGAGATCACAGGTTGAGTTCATACATATACAGTATGAAACAAGTAAAGTAAAATGTCTTTATTTTGTGAAACGGAAAAAGGAATAGTACTTTGTCTTAATTTCTGTGCAATAACATAAAATGTGATTTATCCTTTTCATGTTCAAATCGGCCGGAAACGCCTGGGTGTAAATCAACCCCTGCTATAACCTTATAATTAAATTACATATTAATAGAGAACATTTTCTGAGAAGTGTAGATAAAGCCTTACTATGATGGCACGCCTCAGGTCGATAGCTTCCTTAGCGCAATGCTGCGACAAGAAACGATGATAGCTCGGTCGTATTCTGACCAGAAAAGGGTTGAAATAGTATGGCTGTACTGTCGTAAACCACCTGCACAGTCTTCTGGAATTTTTAAAAAGGTGCATACGATGTAATTTTTTTTCTTTTTAAATAATCACATGAACTTACGAACAGTTGCAGCCCTTCATTACGGCAGTTATCGTATAGAAAGTAGTGTATTTAAGCAATCTTTATTATCCTAATCCAGTTGCCCAGCTGAAGCTATAAATGGAGCTATGGGGTTTAAAGTACACACATCAATGATCATTATCATTATAATTCCTAAAATACGTTTTCTACAACTACCTTATGACGATTTGCTCCTCGCGAGGCTTCTTCCTTATAACATCTGTTCCATATATATTCACGTTATTTTGTTTACTTCCAAATAGCAAAACAGTATTCACACACATACACACAAATATATATATATATATATATATATATATATATATATATATATATATATATATATATATATATATATATATATATATATATATATATATATATATATATATATATATATATATATATATACTCATGTATATGAGGTATTTCAAGGTGGGAGCATGCTATGTCTATATCGGGTTTCCTCCACAACATTCTTGCATGAACGCCAAAAATACCATTCCTTCATTTTCGTTATTTTGCTTTTATTTGCAGATAAGTTTGTCTTTGAACCAACTTTAGAATACAAACATGAGATCATATGTCATATGATGTCAAGCTGTTAAAAGTGGAGTAATCAACTAACTGTACATGATGCCAACCATATATCGGAATGCGTTCGCTTCGCTCGCTCAGTTTGCCATTACACATTGTGTCAAACTGCAGCAACAGTGCCACATGATCGGAGTAGTTTTGACCCATATGTATTTAATTATGATTTTTCTTTTGTTACACCTTTCTGCATTCCATGTTGAAATCGAGCTGAAAGAGCTGTTATTTATCTGTCTGTCTTTTGATCTTTTCTCTGGTTCCGGTTGATAATCAGTAAGCCCTCTGTATATGTCTGTGGGTGAAAAGCGCATCCCGTGTTTGTATTTATGCTTATTCTCACGCAGGAGCAGTCTTCTCGGCCACACCTCTACAAGTAATCATGGATTTACAGAAACCGCCGAAGGACCCGTTGAACCTACACAAAGTACCTGCCAAACCATTACAATGACTAAAAAGGCCCAAAAGACCAGAACTCTTTCAGGTTTCAAATATGTTCTATGAGGGTCAGAAGTCATGAGCGGTCGATATAATGTGTGGTATATTCCATTTTACATTCGTCTTGTGCATGAAAGGTCACAAAATAGAATACACCGTGTATTATATGGTACAAGTACATTATACGCTGCACCCACAAGAGCCCATATGCCATAATTATAAAACTGTCACACTCATTCAATGCGCAGTATGTATATTAGTCTCCCGCCACAAAGCACGGGTTTGACGCCTGGCGATCACGGGGAACGTGCGGGTCTCTTCACTGTCAAAGACAGGCCACATGCTCATTTTTTTTTTTTTTTTTTTTTCTTGAGAAAGTTAAGTTTACAAATGCCAAACCGGTATTTTTCTAGTACTTCAAGAGTCATATATAAGAAAAATTTCCATGTGCCTTTAATACGTATTCTCTATTTCCAAAATATTAGTGATATCCCACTTGTACCCATAGGTACCGACCCGTATCTCGCCATATCTGACCAAGCGAGACTAGGCAATCAGGTATGCAGTTGGGGCGGGGACTTAATATGCATATCTCCTATTAAACTTTCCATCAACCATATTGTCATATACGGTCATATTAGGCAGGAATACCTACCGCATGACCTGGGTTGAAATATATATATATATATATATATATATATATATATATATATATATATATATATATATATATATATATATATATATATATAGTGTGTGTGTGTGTGTGTGTGTGTGTGTGTGTGTGTGTGTGTGTGTGTGTGTGTGTCTCATTTTGGTCTGCAGCGATGAATATTAGGTTTATTATTATCCTATAAATTATGCGTGACTGAAAACTAGTTTGGTGACCATTTGCTTTAGGGCATGTTGACATAAATATATACGCAAGAGTTTGAGCCCTTCTATCTGTCCATTTATGTGATTGTTATTCTCAAACTTGTTTTTTTTTTCAGTGTTGTTTTGTCCTGTCTCTTTTTTTTCTTCGCAAAAGGGATTCGGATAGGGCACGGCCCTTTTTTCCCAGTTGTTGTAATATTCCTGCGTAACTCTATGCGTTGTACTTTAAGAAATAAAATATGTTTAAATCAAATATACACCTTCATGCAGGAAATGTCTATTGGTCCACATGAAACCATTACATAGGGCAAATACAAGGTTCCAGATATTTCTGCTTTCTGAAATTACTCCACACATGTGTGATGCGTTGGAAGTTTCCAGAATCGAAAGAGATTTGTCTTTTTTCACAGACACATTGAGATATTATTATGGAGTTTTAAGATTAATATGGCGTGTCTGCTCCATAGGTTTTACTGGGTCTGATTAACCGTTGTTTCTTTATCAGTAATTATGATGAAATGAGAAGGGAACGACGTTCCTTCGTAAATGACAAAGGCGAGGGAGCAGAAAACGGCGAGAGTATAAATCAGTCAGATTGTAGGTTTTGTTGGTTTGCTTTTTATGCGCGAGGACAGAATGTAAAATAGATGCTCCTCTCTTGAGACTGCCTCAGACTGTTCTTTATGTGGCATCCTAGATTACCACCATCAATCATTATGTGGTTTTCTTTTAACCCTCTCTTTCCGAAACACAGAGGATCTAACAATAGTTAACTTTATTACTTTGTTAGTTGTATTTTCAAAGCTTGCCAAAAAGGTGGTTGAAACTCGTCCAGAAAGGTATGATATTTGATAAATACGATGAAAATACCCCTCCAACAATGTATGTGAATTTGTAAATACAGTTATAAGACCTGTCCAGAAATCTATGATTTTGATGAATACGATGCAAAGATACGCCCAGAAAGGTAAAGCTTTAATAACTACGATGGGAAGTGCCGCCCAGAACACAGTATTGTTTCGAAAAACAGTTCTCCTGTTGTTGCAGGCTATGGCGGGTACTTTAAGCCGAAAAAACCTGTTTATTTGTGAGATCCGTGGAAATACGTTATATGGGGAATAATCTTCGTCGCTATACGCCATATTAGTGATCTCAAACTTACAAAACCGATAGTGACAATTTCCTTATCTTGACCATAAATAGTCAACAAACGCAGGTTACGTGAACCTACGTGTGACATGGAAATAGATACATAATTAGCAGGCTGGCAAATAACCGAGATAGCTTTAAATTCCTCTGAACTGATGGGGTGGAATGGATATGCGTAATTGGATTTCCCTGCTAAGGAACACCAAACCATGAGAGCCCCGATACATCCTTAATAATCCACTTTCTTTTTAGCAGACAGGATATATTGTGAGGTCTACTGGGACTTCAGGACTTGCTTACTGATGAGCTAAAAAAATTACGATGAGACAAAGCGTATCTGTTTTAATGCCATTCATAATTATTCTGTAAAACAACCCCATATATTATACATACTTCTTTATATCGTGGAAGATCTGTGACCTTATTTTGCCTCTGTAGACGGTATTTTTAATCATAGCAAGTCAGCATTATACAGAGAGACAGAGACGAATAGAGCGATGCTGATTTACCTTTGCATGAGGGTTTTTGTATCGAGGCAAGTCAACGTAATATATATATATATATATATATAGAGAGAGAGAGAGAGAGAGAGAGAGAGAGAGAGACAAACAGACAAACGGACAAACAGACAGGCAGACAGGCAGACAGATAGATAGATAGATAGATAGATAGATAGATAGATAGATAGATAGATAGATAGATAGATAGATAGATAGATAGATAGATGGATGGATGGATGGATGGATAGATAGATAGATAGATAGATAGATAGATAGATAGATAGATAGACTTTGCTAATGAAGGTGCGGTCACTGATATTCACATCTAAGAAAAACAAAACAAAATTCAAGAAACAAAATAACTAGAAAAATGCCCCCTACTTTCCCATATATATATATATATATATATATATTCGGAGGCATCCAAAACTGACATAAATCCAGTTGCGTTGGATATGGCAAACTGCCGTGCGTGGTGCAACAAACCAATAATAGTTCTGGCCAAAGGTGCCGAAGCGGAACTGATTGGTCTTTAAAAAGAAATGAAAGAAATAATGATGCAATCAAAATACACTCGGTCCTCTAATTTTGTGACGTTTATAGTGTAATAGATTCCAATCCAGAGAGCTTCTTGACGTCGGGGTTTCAATGCATCCTTCCTCAGAATAATATTACGGTGAATTGGCATTACATAATGTCGTCTTCTTGAATATTCTGTCTTTTGAACTACAATATTTTCCATGCTCACAATGTATTAACGCGAAAGTATTAGCTGGGTTCCCTGGAGCTGTCATCATTCAGAGTGCAATGATTTCTACTTTGCTATCAGTTTGTGGCATCAATACCCAGCTCATTTGACCTACCTACATCTGTATTACAGAATTCGTGGACACCTCCACCCCCCCCCCCCCACCGACATGTGACGATGACACTGCTGCATTTCCCTCTGACATGTGATCTTTAAATTGATACCTTTGCCCCCTGATGTGTAGCATTGGCGTTGATATATTTACCTTTTGGATATTAGGTTTCCACGACACTCTTACATCACAGTTTCCGTATAATGCACCACGACTTACTTTGTCTCTGCGAGCCGGTACTGGCATAGTAGACATTGTTAGAAGCTATTAGTACGGGAGCCAGGTCCCCGGAAAGGCCCTAAAAATCGAGTTTCGTGGCCACATCTGCGGGGATGAATAAAAGTTATTTCATTTGGAAGATCACAGTCAGGATCTTTGTTATTGGGTAGTTGTGACTTTTAAAAAGTGTAGCTTGGTGTTAATCGGGCGTCATTCGTAAGGTTTGGCCAAAACAGCAGTTCCAACAATTCCATTCCTGTTTTAGTGGCCTACAATATGCTATTTTGGGTAGAACAAATAAATAATGTATTGATCATGTTTTTTTTCAAATGTTTTAGTGATTGAAGTTTCTATGTGGAATATAGACAATCATTCTGAAGGAAAATTATAGGGTATTGATCTAAATTTTGGGTACTTTTTGGCCATCAAAATACCGTCACCACTTATTTTCTCCTTTTATGCAATTTTCTAGCACATTTATGACTTTTTTTGAGTTCAGCAATGGACTACATTGCAAAATATTATTTTGTAATGGAACGAAATTGCAAAGGTCATATTTATAAAACACAAACACAATTCATTGAACCTATCTAATCATTATACGCCTAATTTGGGGGTGTTTTCTGCTTCAAAATGGAGTATCCCAAAATTTTAGTTTTCACCAGATATTTCACATTTTCTCCTCTTATCAACGTTTCAACCACCCATCTAGCTTCGATTATGTTGAACTTCTACAAATACACAATTTTTATATTTTATGTCTAATTTATTGCAATATTGCCCATGATTGTACAGTTAAAGGGCATTTTCGTACCCTTACCCCCTAATTTTTCAACAATCACATTTTGTATATTTCTAGCAACTTTTTTTGGAGTTAGATTTTTGCTAATGCTTAATATATGGTGCTATATGCTGCCAGAATTAAGTATACAATGGAATAGAGTTGAGAAACCTCATAATTTGGAAACTCATGCACGAATTTCATTCATTTTTGAACATTTTAAAGTAACCTTGGGCCGTTTTTGTTAAATAAAATAGAAAAATATAAGGGTGGGGGGTCAACAATTATGCCTCAAATAATTTTACGTTATGTCAACTTGCAATTTTTTACAAACAATTATGAAGAACTATGTAAAATCTACAAAATACCTGCGTTTGGTGGTGAAGATACGAGTCCATAAAGAAATAACATCTTTTAAGTTCCAAATTATTTTGAAATCATGAAAAATAATTCACATTTTTATCATCTTGCACATTGGACTAAACGTAACTTGTAAGCAGAGCTGTATCTGAGCTTACCCTTTCTAGCATAAGAAAAAAAGAGCATTATCATTAAGAATGTGGCTAATAATGTGAGGTTAGAGAAAGAAAATTTGTAATGTATTTTATTGGAAACAATTTCAAAATATAATACATTGAAAGTTATAATCATATAAAGAAACAGAAATGTTTAGCAACTTTGGTATTAGTGAGTTGCTTACCTCCCGACGACCCATGGCTATACCTCCATGTGTGGGCCACAACAGCCGGCACAATTGCAAGACAACTTGTTTGTTCTAAAGATTTAGAGGTCCCGGTCAACACTCGGTTCTGTTGAAGGGGGCGGGGGGACTTACGGTGTGCATGCACCCCTATTTTTCCTTCCTGGCGATTGGTCAGTAAATATTAACTGTGGAGCGGGAGCGGGGAGGTGGGGTGGGCTTCTGTGGCGGTCAAGAGGTAAGTATACTCACAAATTAAGGTAAAAGATTGGGTAGGAAAGTGTACGCCAAGCATAGTACGTTGTTCTACATGTATACGTATAGGTGTCCCCAAGTGGGGGAAACTGAATATCCATGTGTCACTACAGCCGTCAAAGCACGAGGATGGGGGATGTGGGTCTGTACTTTGGGTGCTACCTTAGTCTATCTGGTTCAGTCCTTTAGGGGTAAGGGTACCTAGAGTCTTGATGCAGGAACTTTCTCTAAATTTAAAAATGTTATTGTCAATTGGCTTGATGTGTGGTGGTTTAATGACCTGTTCTATTGGGAGGATTCTAAGGTTTTCTATGATGTCATGTCCAGGAAGGCTGAAGTCTGTGATAAGGGAGACACTGTCTATTTCCACTCTTTGAGCAAGACAACTGAATCATGGAAACATGTAGGGCAGTGAGGGGGGGGGGCATAAGTCAGTGTTCAGTTGAAACTGGCCTTCCATGCAAATCTGAGACAAGGTCTATGCCTAATTCAGGTATGCCGACCTAGGGACTGCATCTGATTCTAAGCCCCGAGGCCACCATAAACTGGAACATGGTGGCTGCCCCTAGGTAGGGCCATGCACTTCCTCCTTTAGCAGTAAAGTTGGCATAATTGCAGAATCATCATTTTAATCATGGAATTACCTTTTGTCTGAAAATTTAATAACATCAAAAAAACAGTAAAAAAAGGTTAAAAAGTGCACATTTAACAATTTTACTCCTTTTACGCTGGCAAAATCATAATTGGTAATCTGCTGTTTGTTTTCAGGCCGAAGTTATTTTTTTGTCTGCATTTCTGCACAACTTCAGCACATCCAGCTTATTGTTTCCAGAACATTCTAGGTTACCATTTAATTCAGTTATGGATACAGCAGAATAAATCAGAATTCAGTAAAATTAAAGGCAGAAAAGCATACTTTTTAAAGCAGTAAGTACATGCCTATACTTAGGGACAAGGGAAGTCTACCAGACAAATATCAGGAGCCTATGCAAATGGGGCCTTCTGGGCGAGCAAAGGTATAAATGTGCTCCAGCACAATCAAGTTGGGCAGGTAGTCCTCGAAAAAAGTTGTAGACAATCACCAGCAGCAAGCCCAGAGGCTATCAATAACAGTGACTTTCCTTAGGGCTTGCCATGAGGCATTAAAGGCTTGCACCTCATTAGCTCCAGCTGAGACCTGCTTCAAGCAGTGATGGTATAGGCAGCCTGGAGGTACCTGAGAGTCAATTGAGGTCAGCCTTCCCATAAGGGTTTGCTACTGCCAGGCCATGTGAACCTCAAGAATCACAATCAGGCCTAAATGTTGGCAAAGTTCTAGAATATTCCGTGTGCAGTGCAGTGAATGCAGATGCTGTAGTACCCAGATCAGCCAGTCATCCAGGTACAAATAAATGTGCACTGTGCTATGATGAAGGTATGCAGCTACCACCTGAGTGAACCGAGTGAACACCAGTGGTGCCATGGCAGGGCCGAACAAAAGTGGTCTGAACTGGTAAACTTGGGTTGAGAAAGGGAACAGCAGATATTTCCATAAAGTCTATAGGCACATGGAAGAATGCATCCCTACAGTCCAAAGATGTTATCCACTCATGGGGCCACAGGGCCGCTGTCACTGACTGTGGGGTCTCCACAGAATGTCCAAGTACTTGATCAGCAATGATAAGTCTGTAACTAGATGCCAACCTCTGTCCTGCTTGGTGTTCTTGCTCCATAGGTTTACCCCCCCCCCCCCAGGAATGGTCATATTTTGGGCTTCTTTGTGAGGGGTGTGAGCCAATTTGGTTCACAGCATAGCAGAGGCCTGTCTTCAATGAAAGGCAGCAAATAGCATTGTCTAAGGGTGTGTAAGATGAAGAAGCATCTTTGTCCTGGTCTGTTTGGCAGATTAGGCCTGAAGATCCCCACCTGTCAAACAACATTGGCCATCTCTCCTCCAAACAGCATGTTAGAGAGAAGGGGCCCTGTGTGCAGCTCAGGGGAAGATTGGGTCAGAAAATTTCTGACCCTGGAGGAGTGCGTCCCTGCAAAACAGATGCAAGTTTGCCTCTAAAGTGCAGACCATCCTGATCTGATGGTCAACCACCCACAACAGTTAAATGCGTGAATGAAGCTACCTGATCAAGCCAGTCCCAGCCCCCTCTGAGATCTGGGCCGAATGCTGGAGGTTGTCCAAGAGGGACTTCATAGCCAACAGCAGCACATTGGAGTAGGACACAGTGAGGACATAGCCTCCAGCATCCTCCTCTGATCTCCTGAATGCGTCTATGGATGTGGAAACAGCCTTCTGCACCTTCTCATCATACTCCTCCCAATCTAAATCCACAAGAGGTGACTGGGAGGAGTATAGCACATAGGTATCATGGAGGTAGATTGTGTTTATAGTGTTTCAGATTCACAAATATCACAAAAACGATGTAGGCCTACTTTCTTCTTTTGCTTTAAACTTAGGTGACGGACTAGTCAGGAGAATTAAAAAGTGATAAGCCCACCATGTCTATTTTTATTTTTGGGAGAAGTAATAAAATTTGGGTTCTGAGTGGTGAGGCTTAGATATTTTGAAAAAAAAAAACCCAGTCTGTAGTTAATGAAGAATATTTCAAAGGTTAAGACGACCTGTTGAAAACCACCAGTTGCCTTCTATGGGTGACTGTCTTTCCCAAGGCAAGAGTGAAATTTATTTCTCCACATTGGTATTGGAAGATGAAGGTTGATGCTCTGGTTACTCTGTAATCTCTTTGCTGTCATTGTTGAGTTTGGAGTTCATGAATATGGTTCATGTTTTTTCTATACTATAGGACTTGCTCGAAGTTCTCATTTGGAGCTGGAATAGTACCCTTCAAGGTGGAAGTGGGTTCTGCCTGCACCATGCATGCTACAGGGCTGTGCCTAGCAGAGCTAGGTCAGCTTGGGTGCTGGCTGATAGCATGTAGCCTGGGCCTACTGACTGACAAATCCATCAGGACCTTCATGAGTTGATCCTTTGCAGCTCAACACTTGTGACTATGCTGCCTCCTCCCCCTATTCCCCCAGGGATTTTGAGTGAAGAAGCAGCAACCACCTGAGCCTGCATTCGAGCAGCATGGTTTAGCTTCCGCTTCTCTAGTTGCATGGCTGGGGTGGAAGATTCACCAGAGTCAGACTTGATGGCTCCACACCCAAGACACGCTGCCACACAGTGATTGCCTGTATGCCACTGTCCTTCCTCTGTGATTTGACCCACCAGACGTCATCTTGGAAAAGATTGTTTTCGAGTCAAGACCAGCCATACTTCTGCAATTTTTCATGGATCCACATGTCAAATTTTAGCTCTCCCTATCTTGGAAGAGAGCTTAGAAAACAAACTCTCAAGTAGAGTTGGTGTGCCAGCACTGAAATTGCTTATCTAGGCGTTAAGTTGAGGGACCTCCCAAATCTCAGAGCAAGCTGGAAATGGTGCCCGAAGAGGAAGGAAGAACAGAGGTGGATGTGCACTAGAAGTCCCCCCCCCACACACACACACAAAAACAGGAACCAAATGGTGATCTGGACTGCCAGGTCTTCAAAACAATCAGGTCCAAACTCAATTCTGTCAGGGCATAGTGGTAAGGACACGGACGCCTGGACAATTCTGGTGGATAGGCTGGATTGTATAACTAATATTCAACTACAAGCAAAAAACATTATGTATCCCCTAACCAGGCACCTCTCACCACAGGCCACCCTTCTAAGAGAGCCACCATTCTTCTCCAGGATGTTTGACCTTGACCTTTGACCTCCAAGCCACTTCTTGGCAATTTTAAGGGAAGTCTCACCTGGGTAACTGATAACAAAGTTAGATGGAGTTCAGTTATATACATTTGAAGATGCAGCAGGGAAACCCTTTTTATTTTGCAAAGCATTGTGACCTTGTCCTCTGACTTGAAGGCCATCACAATCGCATGAAAAAAAATTGCCAAACTCTATGGAGTATAAAAAGTTTTAAGTCAAAGTGGCTTATGGTTTTGAAGAAGTTAAAATATGAACTACCATTACAGACCCTTTTGGCCAACATGGTAATCAAGAGGAATGTAAAAGTCACACACACACACACACACACACACACACACACACACACACACACACACACACACATACACAAAATCATTGGAGCATGACCATTTGAACACCATAGATACTTACCTGACGAACATCCCCACTAAGTTGAAGTGCATCTGGCCAATTGTTTTGGAGAAGTGAAAAATGTGAATTAGCATTGCAATCCCATTGACTTGCATAATAATCAACAGGAATATATGCAGTTTGACCTTTCAAGTCACTCAGGTTAAAACCAAACCATACAAATTGAAAGCCCGTAGGTATTTTCCTATTCACTTTTTATAATAGCCCTGGGCCTATGATGCACCGTCAAGAAGGTACATGTGATGGCCAATATGTGAAAATTGCTGAGTCTGGAGAAAACTGCAACAAGGACTTGACTGTTGAACTGAAGGTTATATATTGTTATATGGAAAAAATATCCCCAGACTCATAGATTATCTGTACAAAATAAGGGGCTAATAGGTCAAGAGGGGACAAAAATATAAAGGAAATATGATACGAGGCGGTGGTGGACAATGAGTCTAAACATTATTTGCATCCCCTCTTACAAGGGATGCATAATAAGGGGTAGGGGTAAATGTTCATCCATGCAACATCCGTAGTATGTACTCATTTGTCGCATATGATCGCTAATAATTGAGCGATATGTAACTACTACAAGTAGATCACTATTTGTGTCAAAAATACCTGTCAAAAATAATGCACCACGCTGTCAATGTCCTAAATTACGCTGGAATGCTGAAAATGTGTATTTTGTCGACTTTTGTAGCTTTTTCTGTCAAACACCTCATAAAACACAATTGTTCGGTGCGTAGAGCTAAAATTGCTAGGGCAAGGCCCCTATTTGAAAAAAGTATATATATCCGTATTGTTTGCACAATGTGATGAGAGTTTGGTAAGCTTTACTTCTTATTTTTATAAGCTTTTACAGTCTGTTGTATCCTTTTTTTAAACTAAACAACATGAGAAACCAATGCCTGGATTGGTAAAGTAAGGGGTAGGGGTAAATTTTTATCACTTAAAGGGTGGGATTCTGAACACAATTTTACATTTCACTTTAAATAGATACGAAATTTTGTAAAAATATCATTTAACAAACATTCTATGATTCAACAACTGCTCAGAGAGAAAATTTCGACAATATCATAGGAATATAATTTCATCACTCGTAAATACAGAATGTTCACCTCTTGTGTTCTGTACAGAAAAAAAAAACATCTTTCAAAGAAAGTTGTCCACAGCTTAATACAGCAATTAAAGTATGAGAATCCTCCTCACTAGAAGCAACATATCTTTTCAACAGATTTTACAGGTATTATTACTCTACAGCAATGTTTCATCAAAGGAAAAATCTAAAGGTTGAAAAAATGCAGAAAAAGTATTAAAGGGTGGTAGTATTTTACCCAAGAAACGGTCATAATTTGTTTTAAATTCTCATGTTTTATATCGAATAGTGAAGAAAAGTGCCAAATTTACAATATGCATAAATGTAGTGATAACGACATACTATAAATAACAAAAAGCGACGTAAACATAATTGAAAATCTTTGTAGGCTCAAAATAAAAATTTTGGACATTCTCTGGAATATTTGAAATTCATATTTTGGCAAGCTGGGCAGATATGAAGTTACACGTTTAGAAGAGTTTAATTGCGAGAAAATGAAAGCCTGGAATGTAACCTTAATTTAGTCCATTCCTCAAAGGTGGTCACATCCATCCTAAAATGAGTCCCTGGCTCCCGTACTATATTCGTTTCCTTTTACAACCTCACGTAATGGTACTGCAACATATTTAGACTCAGAATTATTTCCATTGATATTGCGAAGAACTTCTTCACCAGAGCAATCAAGATTGGAGTTTTACCCCTCCGCCTACAAAGTGACCATGATTTGCATTACAGCTAATTACGTTCCCCAGGTCTTAACAGTGATATCACAAACCCATGATGATGTAAAACACTGTTGTCAGAGGTATTAACAAAACGTTGATCACAGAGCTGTTCAACATAGCTATTACGAAAAGGTTTATAATAGAAGTAAGTAGCATTGGTATTGCGCAAGTATCACACGTAGGCAACATTGGTTGCTCAACCATGTGCTGTGGAATAGCGTAATAATGATGCTGCGAAACGCCGGACTATTAAGCCACAAAACATTATATGACATAACTAATAACATTCAATTTGGTATTACACACCATTATAACGCGAATATATCGTAGTATATTTGCATCATGTCCTAGAATAATTAGTGTAGGTGTGTCTCGGGGTTATTATGTGTTACTTTAAAAAATATAGCCTATTCTACAGTACCGCATCAAAAAGACAGAAAGACAGAGGAGACCTAAACAAAAAAATGAGAAAAAAAAAACACAAAAAAACAAAAAAACAAAACAAAACAACAACAACAAAGACAGAGCATTGGACAATGTTATTAAAAAGTTGCAGATAAATGAACGTTGCTGAATTTAACTTTTATTGATGTCATTGGATAAGTATCTTATATTTGGCAAATATATACTACTGCAGCTACCATCCACTATTGACAGGTGAGTTCATGTCCACTCACATTTCAAAGAGTCAATCTGTGCAGTTGGCATCAATAAATTAAATTGGCAGAAAATTTTTAAAAAAAATGAAAGAAAAGTAAAAAATTACTGTGCAGGAGTCATTTAATAAATTCCACAATCGACAGATAATACACTTCATTCACAAGGGTGTCTTTATATCACAGCTAAATTTATAATGTTCTCTTGGGTCTAAAATGCTCTTTTAGGTTTGTTATATTTTCAATTATTTGAATACTGTCTATCCATGCTTTATGCCTCATTCATGGGGAACATGAACTTCTTACAGTCATCACCACACCTCCGTAGTCAACTCACTTGCATTTCTTTCCCTTCATTTGTTAAAGATTTCGCTAAGAAAGATCTGAGTGGACTTCGTTGTTACATACTTCACAATCACCAGGTCACCATTCTTGTGATTGACTGATGGACTTTCACTCCTAAGCTTAAGTAATTTTGCATGGGCAGACAGTAAACTGTGAAAGTATTGTTGTGAACACAGCAGTAACAAGTACTCAGACAAAACGGACCAGGGAAATCAAACTATAAGTTCACAATATAAACATTTGTTGTCATTGTCTCTTGATTGTTTGTGTTAAATTTAAGGATGAGTTGGGTCTGCAGATTAAAACAACCATAACCTTTTTTTCTTTTTAAATCTTCTTGAACAAATAACCAAATTTGAATTTTTTTCTGTGGTATTTACAATCTAAGACCATACATGTGATATTTTGTTTAATTCTTTCAGGTCCATGACAAATATGTCTTGTTGATTGCAAGGTATGATTTTTGTATTTGCAACAAATTTTCCATTTTAGCAAACCATGGTATTAAACACAAAGAGAAACAACCTGAATGGTTTTCCTACTGTGATTGGTACATATATCCGGATATTTTTGTGCAATATCTAGGCGACTGGTGCCAAAGGTTGCAGATTCGAGTACCGCTTGTTCCACACATAATATATATATATATATATATATATATATATATATATATATATATATATATATATATATATATATATGGAACATTACGGGTTACTATAGATATCGATAAAAGTATCAACAATTCACCACTATATATAAAATGTGAGTGTGTGAGAGACAAACTGATTAGATGAGATTAATTGTACAATAAATAACGGAAATATGAACAAAAAAAGGTAATATTAACCTGTTACTAATCTAGGGAACAAGGCATGGGTACTCTGTAATAGGTATGTCCTGCCCGTGACAAAAATGTTCTGTCTGTGACAAATTATGATTTTAATATTTGGATATTAAGAAGGTTCCATTGATAATAATGTTTGTCACTTTGTGAAGCCTTTATAATGAACACAGAGAATGTATAACAACTTTGTATTCCTACCATCATTAATAATAAATTATTAAACTTTTGAATGTCACTTGTCAAGGAAGGGACATTGTGGGAAATTGACCGGCTGTGTATTAGCAAAAATTAATCAACCATTACATAGTGCATGGTAAACAAGGTTTCCATGTTACTTTGTTCCGAGGGATGAAAGTCACACAGGATTATCTATATTATAGATATATCAAAAAACAAAATGTCCCGTTTGTGACACAGAAATGCTAGTTTGCCTAAATATGGATTCATAAATGGAGCAAAAAGTGCTTTCTATGAAAAATATCTAAAACAATTTGGTTTTTTCCAAATGTTTACTTTTCAATGCCATGAAGCTTTTTTCTCTATGTCAAAATTTATTCTCAGGTATCTGTTTCCCTGTTATCATTGAATGCCCCTTTAGTGGTACATTATGGTTTTCTATTCAGTGAGGCTTTACCACAAGCCTCTAGTCGAGCCATGGTCTACCTTGGCAGCATCACGCATGTTTGTCCTTTGACCCTTAGCATGCTATACATGGATGACCCTAAATGTATCTCAAATGCTCAACAAATTGTCACATGCTCGACAGCATTTTTGCGGTCGATGTCGGGACTGGCAACAGATTGTTCTTTAACATAAATCGTATACGTATAACAAGGACAGAAGACCGATCTGTCGGGAGAAGTGTTGCCAGGTCTGCATGGCTTCATGACTGGCCTCTTTCCAATGTTGCATGCTTCGTCATTTTACATTTCAGGTTAATAGAAAAAGAACTATCCGGAAATAAAGTGGATACCTACAGAAATATGGCATGCTCCCGCTCAGCAGATGTACAACAAGGACGTTTACTGCCAGCACAAAGGAAAAATGTGGACTCAAGTCGTACTTCGACTAGAAAAGGGTTAACAATTTTGCGTTTTGCAAATTTACGTTTGAAATATCAGCCAGCCACTAGTGAGCTAGTCACGGCAATCTGATAAACAAAACAGATATTCTAGCAAGGCTACTGTCATCGAAAGCGTGATGGACTGTCATGGGACCATAAAACAAATTATGCTAATTCACCGTGTGTTCAGCCTAGGGAGCGATTTTGGCTGCATCTAACTGTTTCCTCGCATTCTTCTCACACCTAATATCACAAATACGGAGCAAATTGGTTCTAAATATGTTGCTCCGACTCATGAATACACAGTTTTCCAAAGAAAGTATTACAAACAGCATTTTCACGTAGAAACGTCAATGTAATCTTATATCTTATATGTTGCAGACTCCAGATCAGAGAGGTCGCAGAATTGCCAAAGGATGCCGGGAGTCAGCTTCCCCCTCGCACAGAAGTCGGTCCCATTCTGCCGACATTTTATACAGTAAAGTTTACGACATGTCTTCGGCCGCTACCACAGAAAGGTCCAGACGGGTAAAAGAAAGGTTTCGACTTTAAACTGTTAGATGCTTCAATTTTCAAATGTTCAATACACTTAGGTATCCTTGTCACCATATTGAATCGACAGCCTGACAAATTAATGGAGATTTTGAATCCACATTGCATTATCTCGAGCAAAAGCTTAATATGTAGGTCAAATATTTATCTCAGAGACGTGCACTGTAAAAAGTCATTTACTACTGTATTGCCATTTTACTGTATCCCACATCATTACGGTATTTCCAACCATGTGAATAGCAATGGAAGGGATATTATTTTCCATAGGACCGTTAGGTCTGTTCAAAATTCAATCAACAAAACCTGGAATTAAAAATAATTCGAGGAGAAAATCTCTTAAGCTTTATTAATGTTGCTTGAAAAAAATAATTAAACCGTAGGTTAAGCAGCAATTTGCAACACAATACACGCGCGATCGTGACTTGTCTCTGTAAGATGATGTTTGAAGTGGTTTTAACACTCTCGACGGTCCTTAAAATTAGGTTTGCAGTTCCAAGTTGATATAACTCCAACGAAAGAACAGGTGTTGTGAAATATGGCTCTGTCTGAATAATAACAATTGAATGAACATTTATTAGATCAGACTGCTCGTCAGCAGAGGTAAAATAATACAGTCGGTTTACATGTTTTGTTCTGTTTTTGTTTGTTTGTTTGTTTGTTTTGTGTGTGTGTGTGTGTGTGTGTGTGTGTGTGTGTGTGTGTGTGTGTGTGTGTTTGGTTTTTATTAGAGGAAAAAACTAACATACGAAACATTAACAAGAAAATGAAAAAAAGGGGCAATTTTCTCTAAGCGAAAAAATATTATTATAGAAAGATAGAATAACAAGCAATGTATTTTTCTCATTTCTTCCCTCTTTCCATAGAATTGTCTCTCTCATCGTCCATATTCTGTATTTCTGGGATAACCAAACTTTTTTGTTGCGCAAGAGAAAATCAAGAGAAACA
>OZ026619.1:9484277-9551777 GCA_964020975.1 Hermodice carunculata
GGGTCAGATATTTGATTTGAACACTTCAAAAAATGGATTGCCTAATAGTACAATAATAATGCAGGTTGACCAGAACAAACAATAAGACACTACTGTAATACACAGGAAACATACAAAATATACCAGAGGATACAAAATAATGAAAATATCTGGAAAATATACTTGCATATATATATATAAAGTAAAAATCAAAGTAGCGTTTGAAATATTTAGGGCGCTGCACAAAGCGGTATCGACGTTCACATAAATTAAACGTGAAGTTTTCTTGCTGCAGCAATTTGTGGTACAGCCCTAAACATCTAAACATTGATATCATCAGGTATGTTTCTTTTGCCATAAATAAAATCTGAACAAACATAGCACCACCTAAGTCTGTAGTCAAAGAAGTATTTGCACACTGTCTAAGGATCCAACACACAGTTTTGAAGACACCCTTCTATTGAGTAACAGAATTTCTTCCCACTGACTGGGACATTCGCAGCTGTTAAGGGAAGAGCGTTCGTTTTGTAAAAATGGAAATTTAAAGGAGAGCATCCATATGTAACTGAGTGTGACATGTCGGGAAATTAATGACCATTATCAAAGTAATTTAGTGAAAGGTCAACTGTCAGAAGGGTATTTTTTTCCACATTTATCCCTCGATTGACACAAAGATATTGCCTCGCAAATATCAAGTGGTAAATCATTGCAGGGTCGTACAGAAAATTGAAAAATTAGTTTACAAAGTGCAGTATTTTAAAGCTCACTTGTCTTGGATGGAGATGGTAAAGGACGATTGTGTTTCTGTGGTTGACAGGAACTGTGGCAGATAAATAGGAAAGGACTCGCTTGTGGGCCATTTTATAAAACCAATAAAAGTTTTCAGTATTTCTTTCCGGTAGTTAAAATCTGCCTGTCTAGTTTTATACTAGTTAGAATGTACCCGGAATAGCCTCAGCGACAATTGCACGTTCATCCAGGCATCTTGTGGAACGGTCGAAAATATTTCGAAGAGCTAAAGATACAACGCACTATGGGAAACAACCCTATTTAAACCTGATTTAGTGTGAACGGGTTTTCTTTGGGTTTTTATTTATTTGTTTGTTTGTTTGTTTATTTATTTTTTTTTCTTTTTGTGTGATGAATTTGTAAAACTTTATTTTGAGATCGGATGAGAGATGCCCCAGGGATTCCTTTACTGTGATATTTCAAAGTACAAATGGCCACATTCAGCAGTTTGCAATTTTGTAATTCGGCGTGGCTTTGAGCTGCTATGTTAAACCTCACTTGTTTGTCGGGTATTTGAATTTATGTTCATTTCAAGGCATTTTTTAAACATAGCCTTTGTGCAGGAGAAAGCAAATGAAGCATTAAAATGATTGTTAACATTTTAGAGAGTGTCATTCTAGAGGTAACATGCTCAGTTAACTTATGTTAAGTTACCAAGGTTGTATCTTAATTTGCAGAAATCTGGACTTAATATGATGGCCATATTTTGGCACAAATATCTCTTTGAGGATTGCATGCACGTGAAATTGAATTTTTTTCGCAAAAAATCAGAGATTTTGGTATGTTTGACGCTCAGGCAGGGAACTACTTGGCAAGATAATTAAAAACCTGATCATGTGTCCAATTTTTTTCATGGATTGGCATCAACACAACATGCATAACATGTTCATGTACGTTCCGTTCAAGATTTTTCTTTTCACCGTTTATAGAACAAAAACAGACACTTAGTGCAGCATAATCCAAGGAATTGGAGTTACTGGCATGAAATGGTATATAACAATATGTTTTTTATGGCATGTCTGCCATTGAATGAACCATCAGTCATATTAATCACAATGAGTATGGTACCCACCATCAGTCATATAATCACGATGTCTTAGGTACTCGACATTTGTTTTTGAGTACCTAGGTCCCAACAATGCTAAGATGGAGTGCACGGCTGGATTGATTTTTTCTTAATCACTGCATTGACTGTTTCTTTGTTTTCAGTACACAAATTGTTCCCTGAACGCTGTAAAGTGTGACCTCATCTCAAAAAAAAAAAAAAATGCTCATATGCATATTTTCCCCGATTAAGTTCTAGAAACATTGATGAATCATTTTTTGCAGCAATCAAATAAACACCCTTCCGCGGCAGATGACGAGGACTCTGACAGCGCATGCTCTGCTGACGTATCCAACATTGAGAGTATGAACGAGTACAGCGAGGAAGGTAAATACCTTAAGAATCAATTTGTTCTTCACAGTTATATACAAAACCGCCTTCCCCATTGTAGTCCGTGTAAAATGGATCAATAGAAAAAGGACTAGTATAAGTAGGACTTTATCCATAAAAACTATTTCTGCACTTTGTGTGCGGGTGGACTGTGTCTGACAAACAATGACTGCACTATTGTACGTGCTGCTCAGTGCATACATTTTAGTTTACTCTTTTATGCTATCGCTAAAAGTACATATCTCTGCACAGTATTTCTATTTCATCCATGCAGCTGATGGGACAAATTTCTTGGTTATATTACCTGTGGCTCAGTGTGGCAACGATACAGTGAGAGTGACAAAAGAAATCACACTTTATGCTGTGTATTTACAGTGTCATAAGAAATGAAATACTCAACCTATGTAAACATAATTCAGTAGCCGTCTGGATTGCCTGTGGCCTCTTTCACTAAATTGGTTTGCGCCAGTGTAAGTACCTTAGTGATGTTAGCAATGGAAATATAAATCACATAAAGAGGTGAGTGTTGACTGCTGATCCCTTTGAGTCCTTACATATGTCGCCATACTTTGGGCTCATAGGTTTATAAGAATACATTTCCTGGTGGGAGTATAGACAAGTTGCTTTTGTTCTTGAAAACGTTGAAGTGTGTAACTTTTTCGTACCCATAGGCTAAGAAATTAACTGATCTTTCAATAATGATTTCTTCCAGGTTCGTCGTCCACACTCAAGCCAAGTGACGTGGAGTATCCAGCAGAGAGACGTAAATTTCCAAAAAGAGGCTCCAGAGACCGCGCGCGCAGATCTACGCAAGACTTCCGCCATCACGGCTGTCACAATCATACCCACCATGTTCCAAAGGGGCGCAGACACGGTAGGCCGGATGGGTCTTCAAACACTGATGAATCTCGCAGTGATTCGTCCAAGCATAAAATAGCTTTGGTTCATCCACAGAGAAAAACAGCCGTGCCATTTGAAGAAAACAGCAGCGGTCAGTCATCTCCAACTGACAGCTGCCAAGGTTCATGTTGCAGCGTTCACGATACCACAGACATTCACCGATTAAACATTGAACCATCATGCCAGGATGTGCGGTCAATCACTAGGTCAGAAAGTGACCACATGCTTGATACCGCAGGCAGACAGGGAGCCATTTTCAAACCGATCACAAGATCGCGAATGTCTTCGTCGACGAGGCCTAAGGCCCGGATCGGCGATGACTCAGACGATAACTCGTCAACATCAGGTAGTTTTGTTGACGAGTCTGACACTATTAATCGCAGGGGACAGTCAAGGAGTATTTTGGTTTGATTGTGTCCGGAAGATTTGAATACCCATTAAATGGAAACCCGTTAGTATACATTCACACACAAACTGGACCGAAAATTGCGTGGAGCTCAGTAGTAGCGGCTCATTTAATGGGGACGTAGCAGCAAACTCATATTTTGACCCACATTATTGTGAGGGAAATGTGTTCATACGTATATTATTTTAAAAATTATCCGTAAGAGACAAATGTTTTTTCTTGTAAAGATTATCCGCCAGAATGGGTGTAGTAATTGAGGCAAGTACAATGGTGTATGTACATTTACATCAAGTTTAATAGTTATTTTAACCAGTCAAACTAAAAGCAAAAGGAGCAGCTTCAGATATTAATTAACCCACTTTAATCAAAGAATAACTGTGAACAAAAGAGCAGTCAGAAGCGTCTTTCTGTCGTCAATTGGTCCTGCTTGCTTCAGTTGTCAATAAATACGTGTAAATTGTTTTTATATGTGCCAGTGTCTCGACAATATGAAACAGCCTAATAATGTTGTTACGCCTGACACCAACCTGTCCATGATTCCTATAGCTAATTGAGGGACAGAATCCGCTAGTTCTCGTACGCTACCAAATGAGGTCATTTAATTTTATTTTCATTGAGGTTTTATATACCAGCATACATTTTCGTTATAATAATGGTGTAAACAAGTGCAATTGTAATTCATGTAAAACATCAAACTGCTTTCAGAATTTATATGTACGGCGTTGGAATATGCAAAGGTGTAAATCTTAAACGACAACGATAACCAATTCACTTAGAACCAGTTTTGTAACATATATTCTGATGCGTATGGGTTACTATGCCCCTGATTTGATTTTGTTCGGCTGTCCATTGACTTGTATAGGTCAATAATATTGCTGCAACAAAACATAAATTCAAAACAAAAAGTCAACCACAGTTAACATTACAAATGTAAATTAGCAATTCGGAACTTGTTGCCCCACACATTCGGATGCGTACACTTTATTCTGCCACTGATATTTTTTTTTGTTTGGCTTTGCATTGATTTTCGTGCATAGGTCAATAATATTGCTGCAGCAAAACGATAAAATCAAAACAAAAATTAACCACAGAAAACATTTGAAATGTTAAGTAGCAATTCAGAACTTGTTGCCCCGGTACCAGCACTTTTCATATCCAAAAAATCTTGATTTTGTTGAGAAAAATGATTGCAAATTTGGAATTGGAATTAGGGGTAAGGAAAGGTGCATTATTCTGCGACTCTCAGGCATTACTTACACCCCATATGCTCACTATTCTACCCTTGCTTCCCCGGCTCTAATCCAGCCATAGGTGTGCGCAAAGGTAATTAATTAGTACTCTTATTCTCACAATAAGCAACTCAACCTTCACATGACTGCTTAAATCTGTAATCAGTGTTCATGTTTTTGCTTTGTTTCGCTCTTTATCATGCAGGAATATTGCTTATAACGGTCTTGATCCACATAAACAATGAAGAACAAAATGAACCCTCACGTCGTGACCCTCGCTTGAAGGGTATGTGCGACGTCAACTGCATAACGCCATGTGAGAGTGACACTTCTGTCTCAACGGGAGACCAGTGGTTCTCCCATAGCTTTTCAGATAAAAGGTCGCAATGTTTTGGCTACACATGAATCTTACATTACCCAGAATGAAACAGTGGGATACAATGGGGATAAACGGTGTTGCGACGTTTATCTTATCCGTAAGCATGAAACCTTGGTAAGTGTCCATTGGACACTCCCCAATTTTTCAAGATCAGGCATGAGTTGAACGTCACATCACCCTATATCCTCCGTCGTTCTGTACTAATCTAGACAATCTCTTATAGTGTGAGCCATTTGAACATTAAAAGACTCCTAGAAGTACTTCAAATTCTAAGTTACCAATGTTGACATGTGTCGATATTCGTGCGATAACAATCAGAACTGATGATGATGATGATGATGACGTTTATGTAACCGAACACCAAGCAGCGTTTCAACACCAATCAACGATAGCGGGAAAGGCAAAGCCGCTGGTACATGTGCTGCCACGTTATGTGGGCTTAGCTCGGGCATTTCCATTACCTTCCATTTTGTTGAAAACACCAAACGTGTGAAGTTAAAGCAAGATGTATTGCTGAATTGCCTATATATATTCTGGAAGTACACACGTGACGAGCTCACTTGATGTCAAACTAACCTGAAGTCGTATGGGAACAACCAACGGTAACCATCTGTATTTTGTTTGTATTGAGTTTAATACGCTTTCTAGGCAACTTGCTTGCGCACCACAATGATATCTTGAAAAGTGTACCCTAACTGGGCATAATTAATTTTCATTTATAAAAAAACGTGGTCCTCAAAATAAGACTGCCGTGAAGCAAGAGGTAATTTTAATCACAAATAAAACTGGAACATTTTTACATGAATGGATTTATTTCCCCCAATAACTTCATTAAAACGATTAGCTGTGTACACAAAATTGTTATTGAAAAGCCGCGTTACGTATAAATAGTTTTTGTCTATTTTTACTTATGATATCCAGTTGGTGTCATGATGCTTATTTTCGAACTGTTGGGTGAAATCTGATGATAAGTTTGCAAAATAATTTCTAACCACGTGAGTGCAGTGGGTTTCTGCATACAACATCAAACTATGTTCAGAACAACTGGAACGTTATAGCACCATTTTCATGTTCATGTCATGTCCTTATTTCAATAGCTTTTAACCAAACAAGTGGATCTTCCATAATTTTTACCACATTGTTACCATTTGTACAAACATATTTTTCCAACAACGTTTTATGCTTTCGGACTAAAAACGTGATAGCTGCTTAATTGTCCTCAAGCAGGAAGAGATTCAGTTATTTTTTTACTTATTTTTTTTTTTTCATTTTTTTAATGATTTACGTTTAAAACAGTCTGGAAAAGTCTGAAACCTTTGGTTTGCAGATATGTTTTATTTCTTTATTTGTTTGTATGTTTGTTTATTTATGTTATTTTTTGCTGAGCTCCAGGTATATCTAAAGCTGTTGATATACACACAAATGAATACTGGTTTTCATTTTAATGACTTGAACGCGTGGCCCATACTTTTCTCTTAATGTTATATGAAAGACCGAGTATCTTTTGCTAATCAAGAGAAATCAAGGTAACTCACACGGCAAATTCGGTACAACTTATTGAACCCAAACGCAACACTTCACAACCAGACAGCGAAACTACGTCACATGCTGATATTTGCTCGGATCATGTTACAAAGGCCAGACCGAAAATGTACAAAGAGCCATGGTTTAATTCACAGGTGGTATGTTGCCCATGCTCCTTATGAGTTGCAATATTAGATTCAAATTGAAATAGGAGTTTGTAAAAACATTTTACTAGGGTGCATTATCTTTGGGCGGAAGAATCGACATGGATACATTTTGCCTGGATACCGCCTCTGAGATGGCAATGGCTCGATATTGGGTGACTGGCTGCTAAACATTCAGCCAGTAATACATTTCGCCATTGTTGCTTCTGCCCATAGGTCCGTGCTCCCCTGGTATGAAGGACCGTTCTGCCAAATGGGACCGACAGTTTAATAAAAAGATGTGTGAATTATAGAAGTGCATGTATGCTCTTTGTAAGGTATAAGTAAGAATTGGCACACCATCTGCTTACATATTATTTCACTATGCCAGGAACATAGTTTTATTCACTACAATATTTCGAGTGGATGGGCCTTAAGAAGACTTGGCTTCAACGTATTTTATTTGAATCAAAACGACTTAGCAAGCAGACTAGAAGCTTTTTTCTTAATCCAGTTCTGGAATGCACTGATGACTAATAAAAACAAAATATTTTGTCATTGTAGATTCATAGGTATTGGGGGGCTTCGGAACGATTAAATGAAAAATATTAGTTAAATAAACACACACATAAGAAGAAAAAATAAACTGAAACAGAAACTGCTCAAAAACACGCATGTTACATGTTCTAATATTTCGTAGGCTCGATAATAATCACGTCTACACTCGCAAATAGTAAATGTCTTTTGAATCTTCACTTTTGGTTCACTCATAATACCGGCCAATAACTGAAACTAAAATCCAAGTGTGGTAAGACAGACTTGATAGAGATCACCATGATAAAACTCTATTAGCCAGTAACATAAACACCGGCCGGTAGTTTCGGACCTCTATCCACTATTAGAGGTACCTTCTCAACAAAGCTCCATCTTTGACCCAGCAGACCCCCCCCCCCGCCTTCCCTCTGCCCAGTGCTGTGCTACTTAATTTATAGCCTGGGAGTGACTTTAGTGTCACATACAATATTCTTTTTGGGGGGCCCGCCGCCGCCCACAACTGGTAACTTCAAGGCACTGTATTTACATTTTTAGGTAATGCTCATACTGGGAAAATCCAATTTTATATTGTATATTATATTCATTCGACAAATTAACCTTCCGTTAACATTCATCACACCAACATTATGGATACTACCTCTTCATAATGTCCAATCGGGATTAGCCCACACGGACTCGGCTACCATTTTCGAAGTTGTGGATTCCATACGCAATGCTTTGTGAATGAGGATAGTAATGGGGCTATATTGGGAAGAATAATTGATGAAACCAAAGTTATGTATTTTGCAAATATTTCAGAGGACCAATAATGATATGATATATGTTGTTTTATGGTATACATGCTGTCCTATTCGACGTTACAAAAATGGTCCAAGAGGTACGTTATTTGTCTACAATCAATGTTTGTTAATATGCGGCCCCCTGCTGCTCCTTGCGAGCCTTATCTGACTTAAGTTACTAACTCTTTTGATCAACCTAGTGGATGTCAATTAAGCATCGCTGACTTGGGTGGCAGTTAATTGGTTGATCAAGAGGCCAATTAACATGATCAGATGTAGGCGCCCCAGAGGTTGCATATTGACAAACCTTGGTGGTAGAGAATCAATGTGCCCTTTTTTAATGGACATATATTATTTATTTGGCCTCTTACTATCTACCAATCATATCAAGGGAAATATTTACAAGCCGGACTATAAGAAAACAACAGTCAACGTCAAACAGTGTAAGACCACGTGCAAAGCATTTTGAGATAGAATATGATCGTGTGCAAGCACGGGTACATTTAATTAGTTTTTGCCCATCTCGTTTATTTGCATCCATGCACATTGCAAACAGTGCTGAAAACACGTAGCCGCGGTTCATTTTGATATCAAAGCCAAATGTTTCTTTGTGTGACTGTCCTGCAATGCATTGTGCCATGTTTAAAATGGCGCTAACCAATATGTGCATGATTTGCCAGGGTGTCGTATCATATTGGATTCGTAACAAATGATGGGAACTGCTTGAGACACAACTGAGCCTGCAGATTAAAGTTAAGATACCAAGTCATGTTTTGAAAATACTTTCAAGACCACTTGCACTGGTAACTGGGAGAACGGACACCTGGAACATAGCAAAATATTACGCTATGTTGGGGCTATGCTCTATGACTGAACACTCCCCTGGTCATGCAGCTATGCTGTTTTCCCGGCCCAAGATAATCCTCCAGACAAGTCGAAATGAAATGCTGTGTTTGAGTTGACTTTACTGCAAAATAACGGCACACGTTGGCCACTTTCTCGATAAGATCTCTCAGGGCTGATCAATGTTTATTAGGGAAAGGTGGCTTGAAACTTTTTTTTCTTCATGTGTGATAAAATTTGTTTAGGGTCCGGCCATTCCAGTACGGTCGGTCGGGTTACCGGAACCGCGCATTGATTTTGGTTAGGCCTTAGGCAGCTTGAAATTTATTGAAAACTATCTAAAATGGATGTTCTTGCCCCTTTTATACATTATACATACAGCCGGAGGCACTTGTTACCACTTATATAAAAACTCGCCAGTACGTTTGGACCTGTATCCACTATTGAGGCAACCTTCTCCATTGAGCTTTGTCTTTGACGAAGTGGGGCTCCTGGCACTCAGCCAACTGCTGACCCTTATTTTATTGCTTCAGGGCCACTTCTACGTCTGATACAAGATACTATTTCTGGGGCCTACAACTGGTCACTGTTTGTCGTTGTATTTACATTTTCGGGTAATGGTCACTCTGGAAAAGTCCCACAATATATTGTACAGTAAGATTCATTAGACAAATTAACCTTCCCTTAACACTAATCACACATATATTCTGGACGATACTCTTCAAAGTATCCAATTGACATGGCTGCCATTGTGAAAAAAGTGATTTCCGCACCCAGTCCCAACGGTTTGTGAATGAGCATTGGGGCGATCTTGCCTAGTGGGGGTGGGAAGAGGGTTAAAACAATGAAACCAAAAATATATATTTTTTGCAATTATTTTAGAGCATCAATAATGATATATATGCTGTGGCCGCAATTCACTTTTATATCCAGATCAAGTGTACTTTTGTGAGACTGTCCCGAAATCAATGCATTAATTGCGCAATGTTCAAAATGGCGCTCAAGCGTGCTGTGTCGTATCTGGATTTGTAACTAACGATGATAACGCCTTCAGACACAACTGAGCAGGCAGATTAAAGTTAAGATAGTAAGTCATGTTTAAGAAGTACTTTAACGACCGTTTGCCTTGGTAACTCGGAGGACGGACACCTGGAACTGTGCTGAGAACATGTGGCCACGATTCACTGTGATTTTCCTTTCCCACAATGCACAGCGCCATGTTAAAATGGGCGCTCAATGTGCGTGTATTGTGCATATGCCTTCGTGTTGCATTTGGATTTATAACTAACGATGATAAGTGCTTCAGACACTACCGAGCAGGCAGATTAAAATTTAGATTCTAAGTCACCTTTTAAAAATATGTTGACGACTGTTTGCTCAGGTAACTCGCAGAACGTACACCTGAAACCAAACGATACTTGATAACAATACCGCACCTATCGTGGCGCATTGCTTTTCCCCAAGTTCACCGTCTAGACAAGTTGAAATAAAATGCTGTGTTTGAGTTGACTTGACTGCAAAATAACGGCACACTTTGGCCAGCTTTTCTGTTAGTTTTTTCTTGCAATTTGGTCACGGTTGATTTGAACAACCGTTTTTTTACGCCTTTACGGGTGGCTGTTTGTGGGGAGATTTAGCTGGTCGGTAGCGTGTAGCAGCTGGTCCAAGGTTGTCCATCTGGAGCATTGTAGCAAAATTTTGAAAAATGCTACAGAATTCGGCCAGGTCGGTAATTGCAGGTACTACTGTACCATGATTATACCTATACCCATGCAGAACCTGCAAGGGTATATCAAATAAATGTAGGAACATTTTCAAAAATAAGGTGAAATCATTCTTGATGCTTGAGATGGGAGTACTGGAGAGGGACCGTTTTATATATTTATAGTTTAAGTATCTTAGTGTTATCCGGGACCTGCAAATGCTATATAGCAGGTCCCTGCAGTTATAAAAATTACGCCTTTGGTGCTTATATTTATTTATATATTAATTCATTTTTTACTAATTTTTGCTAATTTTCATCAGATTTTTGTACAATCTAAGGGGAAATTGCCATATCAGGACAACAATGACTAAAATGTTGTGATTTCGTCAACCATGTGAGGGCACGATACTCAAAACTCCCCAGATGAACCATTTTGCATGCTTGAATTAAACATTTTTCGGGAGGGGGCAGGGGCGGTAATGCCCCCATATCACCACCCACCCCCACCACCCACCCCAGCATGCCTTCATGTAGGATACATTCGGGCCACTGAAGAAATTTAAGGACATTTTGGGGCAACTTTGGTCTCTGACTGAGCTTTTAGCACTGGCCTGGGTCGACCAGTATTTATTAGGAAAGGTCGGCTTAAAGGTACTTTTTTTGTTCCATTAATTTTAGAGGTGGTCCTATTTAGTAGGGGGTGTCAGGTTACCGGAACCACACATTTATTTTGGTTCGGCCTTGGGTAACTTGGACATTTGTTGAAACATGTTGAAAATGTATGTTCTTTCCCCTTTTACAAATTACCTCTTTTGACGTCAGTTTAATTTACCAGGGCACTTATCAAGTCTTCATATTCCATCAGTGCATTAATACGCAGGATCCTTTACCACCAGCGGCACTTTGTAAGTCGCTTGTTTAAACTCTTGATGTAGTAAATTTATATGAAAATGAACGCTGTCACAAACAATGCAGATGAAAACGTAATCTGGCAAGCGGAGAATACCAAACACTGAGCTGCTATGTTCCTGGACCTACCACTTTGGCTGTTTCCTTGAGATCCGCCCTGGGAAGAGCCAACCTTAAAATAGATTCTTCAATTTGTTTCTGTTAAAATATTTTATGACATCAGTGACTGGGCACAGTGATGGTAACATCAGCTTCCGTTTCAGCTACGCACCGTGAGGATATGGAAAACATTACATCAGCCTCACTCCTCTTGCTGTATTTGTCATGGTTTCTCGAAAATACAGCTATAATTACCTAATAAATCGAGAAACCAGATTCATGGTTAAATAGACTAACATGAAAATCAACCAGAGAAAAGTGAAGGATATATGAACTGTGAACGTCGGAAAAAAAGGCTGGCAGCAACTGAATAACGTACCCTAACAGAGATAAAAACAAAATCCTGCCAACCCAGACCTAAAGCTTTAGAAGTCCCCCCCCCCCCCCAATACGGATAACATGGAAGAGTATTAACTGAGTCACAAATGAAAGCATGCCTAACGAGAGAAACTGCCTTGTAATCTTCATATGCGGCACCGGAACAAAATGATACAGAAGAATTATATAGTCTAGTATGCCTTGTAACTTTCAGCTGCGATCCACAAAACTGAAGAGACGTGACAGGAAAATACGTTAACGCGTAAACTAGTAGACACGGTTTTTTTAAACTCGTTGGGTACCCAGTAATGTTTAAAATACAGTATATGATTCATTGCGATTTTTTTTCTGTGTAGAGAAACAGGCTACAATCGCAGAATTAATTAGCAGAAGCATCATGGACCCACATCACGTATTGCCATACCGGTAGTACCGATCGCATGGCGGGCAGCACAAATTTGAACTGTGGAAAATGAACGTTCTGGTATAGTCCGACTGAGGCATTGTAAATTTCCGTTGGTATTCAACGAGAAGAAATAATTAGCACAAGGACGAAATGAAACCAGCACAGTTACGAATACAGCGTAGTGTGTGGTTACGAGACAACTGATCAGCGAGGCAACAGCCTGGTCTTTTTTCCCAGACAAACAAGGTTAGCTCTGTTTGACGCGCTGATGTTTACGGATGATCCTCATAGCTTGAGTGTCAAAACGTTTGCGCGTGACCTGTCATGAGAAGTCGGAACACATTGATGAAATGTGGCATCGTTTGTTCTCCAGATGAATTTTTATGACTTAGAGGTTTCCATATTCGAAAAAGAATTCGTTCACAATCAAAATGTAACATAACTGTTTGCCATGTTTTCATAAATATATGAGAAGAAAATATGAAAGTACATTTAACATTCAGTCTTAGATTATCTTTACTAACATATACCTAGCTGGAAAAAATTAGCATCTCAGCCTTTTAGGTGAGGTTTGACCTCACTGCCAGCCAAAGTGGCACCAATACAGTTAAATAATGGTGTTTTACAGTGTGCAATATAAACATCTAGAAGTCTAATGGAACGCATTTCTGTACATTATGTTCCAAATACCCGACTACAAGAATATTGTATTGGAGAACCTCATGACTTCTCGGAAACAAAGAAATGAATTCGGTTGGAAGGACGCAATACTTGTAAAATTAGTTTATATGATGATACATATCCTTCAGATGTATAAATTGGAAACTGATAGATAACAAAAGCAAAAAAAAAATCCCTCTGCTACACCCACAAAACAAAAAAAACAAAAAAACGGAGACAAAACGATAAAACAACAAACAACAACAACAGCCACACACACACAAAGAGAGAAAACAAGATGTTACTTCAGTACATTTCTGTCTTTGTGTTACATCGTATCAAGAGCCCATTCAAAATAATTATGTGGCTGTATTGACAATTGCAGCAGGAACAGCCATCACAGGCATCTTTAACTCCCTATGTCTATCGTCGTACACTGGATTATCCATTTCCGTTATCGGAAAAGACGAATTCATTAAGATGTCGTCGAAATTAATCAAAGAGAAATGTTCATGCCAACAGCGAGGGTTACGCTAACATCAACCGGCTCAGTGAGACTGTCACAATGTCTTTGTTGTCAGATGAAATATTTTCCTGATTGGTGTGACAAGATCAATATTCTCCCAGAGTTTGAATGTCCGGCTGTTGTTTCCCAAGCAAATTTGCGTATAATTCCATGCTAAAGTTAGTCATCAGAGAATGTGTGTCTGCTTGTATTTATCTGCAGAAAACTATAATTGTACCTGTAAAATTGGTGCATAATGTCCACGTTGGTCCGGGAGTACAGATTTAAATCCGTGCCAAGGGCAACCAAGTCTTTCTATTTGTCCCCTCAGGGGTATGGGTTCGCAGGTTATTATAGTTTCATGGAACAATGAGCCAATAGGAAAATGTAATATCGCTGATGATGCATACCTTTACAGGATCTGACAGAAGCATCCTGAGAAAAGTTATAGACGGAGGAAAATTACAGTTATCTACGTTTTGTCGTAAGTTCCAATAAGATCCATGAACCAATGCGTGATTTTTTTTTTTTTTTTTTTGGTTGTACTTTTGATGTTAGTGAGTATACCTATTGCTCGACCAGTACTGCCCAGCCCTCGCTGTGTGGGCCACAATCCCAGACAAAGTTGAGTTGGGACTTGATTATTCTGACGATCCAACGGTTCTTGTGTGCCACAACTTGGTTCACGTGGGCGCAATGGGGGGGGTGGGGGTGGGGGGATGACTTCTGGTGAGTATATGCCCTTATTCTTCCTTCCTTCTCCTGATTTGTCAGTGGACATCACCTGTGGGAAGGAAGCAGACAGGTCGGGTGGGATTTTCTGGTGATAAGGAGGTAGGTATACTTGCCAACACCGAAATTACTAAAAAAATGCATGTTTTAGTTATGTAACGTTACCTCTCGACCTTCATTGCAAAATTGCCAATATATAAACACACTGCAGTAAGTGTAAAAAAACATACATACTGATCAACAACCACTGGGACTGACAGCCTGGGGGAACTATCAGTCTGAGTGAGGAGATAATGTCTGCTTGGAAAACCTCAGACATTCGTGGACATGGATGTGAGGCCGCCAACTGCAGAATCCTGCCCCAAGCCTGGAAATCCTCCTTACCAACTAGCATGGGCTCGCAAATGGGCCCCAGGGATTCCTGCCTGCCCACCTGAGAATAGTCCTCCATAAGGGAATTGTTGTCTATTTCCACTTTTTGGGTCCTGGAAATCTAGTAAGATCAATGAATCCTGGAAAACATGGTAGGCAACATGGGGGGGGGGGGGGGTCATATGGTTCTGTAAGGCAGTGTCAGGTTGAAATGGGTAAACAGGCTCTTGGTCTAGGCTACCCTGGTCACATCTCCCCAATAAAAGTCCAAGTCAAAATCTAGGTCTACTGTTGCTATGGTTAACTATAGCTTGCATCTGAATCTAAACCATGAGTGTGCCATAGACTGGAACAAGGTGGCTGCCCTGAGGGGACAAGGGAGGTCTAATGAACAAGTATCATGCCCCTATGCAAAGGAGCCTTCTACGCCAGCAAAAGCACTCATTCCCTCCTCTAGCAGGATCATGCCATGCAGGTAATGCTAGGCAGATGCCAAAGACATTCGTCCCTGGCAAGTCCAGAGGATATTGACAACAGCAATGTTCCTTAGGGCTCGCCAGGAGGCATTAAAGGCTCACACCTTATGAACTGTGGCTGAGAATAGCTCAAAGGGTAGAAGGCCTGTGCAAACCATTTCCGTAGGCCTTCAGGATGGTCTGCTTAATCCATGATGAGATTGTATTTTGGCAGACCTGTTTTAGGACTTAGCCATGGACAAAAGTGGATGGACCTCTGACCCCTGGAACTGTCCATGCAGGAGAGATACCAACACAAAGCTCTCAGTGGGCACAAGGCTCTTTCCTCAGGTGACCATTGGTTACAGCCATGCGCTAGAGCATGGATCTCGCTTCTTCTAGCCCCAGACGCAAGTTTTAAGAGAAAACAAATTTTCAGCATCCAGTACTTGATGTCCACCCCATGGGGGTCCTCTAGGGACTCAAAAGGCAACATTTTCAGCATGCCTAACACAAGCACAGGGTCTCACCATGGGAGGAGGTGCCTAGCAGCCAGTCTGTAATTGTAGAAGCGGGCTAGGAGCCCCTACAAATAAGGATCCATCATCCTATACAAATGTCTAGGATATTTTCCAGGGTTCAGGATATGGCAGACCAAAACCAGTCCATGGTTCTTAATAACTTACCAAGGACCTCCCACTGAAACAGCAGGAAATCTATGACATGCAGAGGCCAACCAGGCAGGGCTTTGCCTGTCTCTTCAGATGGGGTCTGAAGTGTCAAGCATAGAGGGTTTGGACAGCAGGTGTCTCTAAGTCTTTGAACCAGTTGGTCCAGAGTGGTTGTGGGTTCTTCATAATCATCCCTGATAGGACGGAAAAGCACATCCCACAACTGCTCAACAGTAGACAGGTCAAGAGAACAGGCTGGCCATGGCAACAATAAGATATTGTGTTGCTGTAGATACTGCATGCTGACTCAGGCAATGTGTGCCTGTGCATTGTCCTGTTAAAACAGTAGCACTAGATATTGTTGGATCCACTCGTCAACTGTGAGCAGGGTCTCATCCACACAACCCTGGGCTGTTAGTGTCCCATCCACCCTCATGAGAGCTGTTCTCCCTGTTGCTGTAACTGCACCCCACATCAGGACACTGCCTCCTCGGTAGTAGTCATTTTCAACCATACATCTTTGTATGAACTTCCCTGTATGAACAGAAGGCTTTCTCTAAACCGTTATTCTTCCATTGTGGAAATCCAAGCACACTTGTAATTCATATGACCACCTGGCGCTGTTCCATTGATTTCTGGTGCAGGCACCATTTTCCTCACACCAACTGAACCTGTCATATTTTGTGTGCAGAACTGAGAGACACATAAATGGCATGGCAGCACGCTTCCAGTTTGGTGGTCACTTGTCTGTTGTTAATGGTAGACAGTGATGCTCTGATGTTGCTGGCTTGGCACCACTGTAGATGGTGTTTTTTTCTCGATGGACAGAAATCTGTGCCTTTTCACATGCTGGATCAAGTAATGGTCATCAGTCCATCGGCAGTCTAGGCTGCCCAATTTCAGCATACCTCTCGCATCCCCCGGTTTCATGGAAAAGGTCCTACCACCATTTACCACCATAATGCCTGATATATATATGTGGTCAAAACATGATAAGAGTTGGCTCTTAATTTACATTTAAATGTGTGTGTGTGTGTATGTGTGTGTGTGTGTGTGTGTGTGTGTGCGTGCATGCATACGTGTTGGAAGTCTCTCAGAATATACCAACAACTGAAGTAGCAATTCGTTTTATTTTGTCCATAGGGTTCCTTTAAACTAAACACCCAGCTCAAATGTTTATGGACCATATATAAACTTCTCACCAAGTTAATGCGATTCGCAGCCCCGTGCAAAATAAGCACTGCCATACAATTCAGGTTTTATTTACTTACCTTGTTTTGACATTAAGGTTATGAATAGCAATGAAAGCACGTGTAATGCTGCTGAGTCAAGATAAATGAATGGACCAGGTGGAATTTTTGGTACACAGTTCAATGTGTCCAATAGGAGTAACTTTTCTTATTTTTTCGTCGTCAACATCATCATCATCATCATCATCATCATCATCATCATCATCATCATCATCATCATCATCATCATCGTCATTGTTGTCGTCATCGTCGTCTTCACAATCGTCGTCGTCGTCATCGTCATCAAATTGATTAATTATTTCAGAATTTCATGAAGAATCAAGTTTGGGATCACTGTTTGTATTCCGATCAAAATGTGAATGAACTGCGTGTTCCATGTATTGTTTATTGCCACATAACACCAACGTAAGCAGGACGTTGAATGTTAATGTGACCTCACGACCACAGCGTGAAATATAGTTTGATTTTCACGTTGTCTGAAATGGCGACCTCGAATCGGTCAAGATTTGTTGTTCTGTGGATATTGTGTGCCTGAAGAATACATATGAATTTTAAAAAGATAAAAGATAAAATGATATGAAATATCATCCCTAAAATATCTGGGGTTACCGCCACCCCTCCTCTTTACCCCCTTGAAACTATTAATGTGAAACTATGCGCTTTATTATTTCCCTTATCTATTTGCATGGTACTTGCTGGAATCTTCTTTTCGTGTTTTATTTTTCTTTATAGTTTTCATTATTTCTTAAAAACAACACTTCATTTTCACAACTGGCCATATTATGTGTCATACTATGCAGCTTCGTAATATATTATTATCCATGGTTTACGGCCAAATAATGTCTTGCGAGATATAAATATATATATATATATATATATATATATATATATATATATATATATATATATATATATATATATATATATATATACATATGTATCTTGAATTCAGTTTACATATCTTTATACGCACTTAGGATATTGTGATCATATGTGTAATCTATTTGGTGAGTCTTTACACATGACCGATATGTCTCATGTTTCACTTAGAATCTCCAAAGTCGTTTTACTAATTTAGTTCACATATTTAGATAATAGACTTCAAGTCCAGAAGTAAAAAGGATTCGCAAGGTTGGCACACAACTGTGTACTTTACAAGCGCCATCAGGAAATTAAGTCCTGGCTGATGCAGCCTGCACAGTGGCATACGTTTATCAACAAATGACATTTTAGACCTTCTTTGTGATTTTGTGGAACTACTGCAGAAGAAATATTCAAATAGCAATTATGCTTCACAGCAATGAACTCATGATGTGCACAGATAATCAAAAATTACTAAACCATTAAGGTGAAGGGCCAGAGTTGTGATTGGCTGGTTACGCATCACGACGGAGATAGTCCCTAATTGTGAAAATACTGTGTTTTTAGCATGCTGGTGCTTCTGTTTAAATAAAGTTAGCTAAGTCAGGTTTGTTGCATCTCAGAGTTGCTTCATTGGTGGTCTGTTTTCCGGGCCAGGTGGGAACTTTATGGTTGGGAAGGACAATGATGTGACCCTGGCACGAGCACAGTTCATACACCTGTATAAAGCTTGCATCCTGGTGTTGTTTCGTATTTCAATTATCACAAATTAAATAGCTGGGAAATGTATGACATAAATCCATCTTTGTTTTTCTGACACTTTTATCTGTTAAATGCTGTTCATGGAATTTTAAAATACCAAAACGCTGATTTTTAGACTGAAAAGTTTTAATATGAAAAAATAGAAGGATTCATAACAGTGGTCTGTGACCTTAACACGTCAGAATGGCGTGTTCCAATTGAGTCTTTCTTCTGCAGGTGTTGCCATTGTGTGCAGTTGCTTTCTTATCATCAGTGCCAAGAGAAACACCCTTTGCCGCGTCAGTATATTTGATTGTATACATTTGACATAGACAGGCATTCTGAAATGGCCTTATAATGTGTAATAAAGTTAATTATAGTTTGTTTGAATTAAGATGAGGCAGAAAATTGAAAATCAACTGCTGATAAGTTTACATCTGCCAATTAAGACTATTTTAAGAACATTAAACTTGTGTGTGGCACAAAGGCAAATCTCTTTCGTTAGCTTTTACTTTTAGATTGTAAACATATTAGCATAAAAGGCTATGATCCATACGCTATGATCATTCAAAATACTCCAGTAATTGACCCCACATGTTTTAAAATCCAATAAGCATATAGTTGTGCCGGTGTAACAAGACATTTTGTTCGAGAATAAGGTTGTATTTCTTTGCAATTGCACATGTATTTCTGTCTCAGATTTAAAAATAAGCATGGCAGCTGTGCCCAACCCTTAATAGGTTTTTGTTGCATAAACTGATGCATTCGTGGTGACCAGATTATTACCAGCAAACTTCAAGTATCAACAAAAAGGCAAGGATAATATACCTAATGTTCAGTATTACGTGTCACGAATATGTATCATTTAAGCCAGATCGATTATTAGCTGCTTTACTATGTATTCTGAATCTTGATGACAAGTAGCTAGCAAATTGACCATTGTTCCTATTAATAGTTTGTTTTTATGGAGCCTCGTGTGAAGACATCTAATGAACGGACAACTTCATTATCTTTGGGTTGGACAAACACGGACATTTTGGAAACATAGTTTTTGACACCTTAGGGAGTTATCGCTTAAGTATATTTCCGTGACTGACATTCCAAATTCAAAATCTTTCTACACTTTTAATGTAGGTTGTCTACGCTTCTTTTATCTACTAATAAGAAAAACTCAATATTTTGCGTATGGTAGTTGCGATTCAAATATGTTTTGCCAACGTAGTTGCGAATTGAACACTCACGGCCGAACTGTCATCTGCATAAAATTAACGCATCTCCGATAATTTCATGTGCCTGTGGCGACCCCTGTGAAGACATCAAACACTGTTTTTTATTCTTTCCCCGACACGCCACATTAAGAAAACATCTTAACACTGCAATCCTACATTGACACCAGGAATAAATCCTTCATTACTCGTACATTTGATCAGCGATCTATTGATTAAGTGTTGTACAACGGGAAAACAAGAATCCCCAGAAAACGTAGATGAGACAATGTTCGCGACAGGACAACTTTATATAAAAATTTCCAGTCGTTCGGTTTTTAAAGTTGTCAAGTCTCCTCGAATAATCTCGTTCAAAACCTTCTTATGTATTATCTTGTGTGTTATGTATGTACATTGTGTGTCTATTCATGTACTGGACCAACGCCAGATTAGTGCACTCACATCGGTAATTCTGAGAAAATAAATACGCATACAAACAAACTACTAAAATAAAAGCACATAAAACTGTAGATACAGGTATAAGAGCACTAGCTGTTCTTCGCTGTGTTCTATTCTATATGTGACTGCCAGTGTTTCATAAATTTCCAATTATGAAAGTTATCAAACTCCAAGTTTTATTGGGAGAGGTAGTGGCTGCAACGGTCAGTTTATATCTCATGAAAAAGACATGGATATTGTCAGTAGTTTATACAAAGAATTATGCACATAGAAATGCACTTTTGAAATTACAGAAGCGTTCGGTCGATAACTTTATTAATCTTACTTTGATAAGCATTTCTGACAGTTGAAAGTGTCCCTTTTAATAAAAGTTCCAGTTTTGATGTTTAAATAGCTGTCATTTGCCCAAAATTGTACTCCGGAACTTGTGCTTAGCAAGAATTTCCATATGCCCACAAATGTTCACACTCGCGATGAGCTGTCCAGTTAGCTGGCGGTGTGAAAATGTCATGCCTGCATGGCTGGCTGTGTGGAAGGGTCGAACGTGTAATTTCAGCATCGACCATCGCAACTCCGCCAATGACAAAAGTATTGACGATAACAATGATGATAATGATTGATAACCTCGCTATAATATTCCATTGGCAAAGATAGCTATATTGTTCATGTTGTAGCTGTAACATAATTTGCCGTGACGTCACTTGCGAGTGATATACGGGTGTCAATTGAGTGTTTCTGGCAACATGTGTTATCGACGGTTTAAAGTTCGCGTGGCTTTATTTCATTTCTGCTGAAAGCTGACAATATTTGATGATTGACCCCAACATAAAATCGCGTGTGAAGAGAGGGGTCTTGCCGCCATGCTTTCTATTGGCTGCCCCTCTTGCAGGAAAGAGTGCTGCAGAATTAAGCCAATGGCAACAGTATGACGCCATGAGGTTCACTTCATTGGAGTCCTTACGTGTCACGCGTGTTTAAGAGCCACTTTGTTGGAAATGATCCCCAGGGTCACCGACAGCAAATGTGACACCATCGATGTGTTCTTGGGAAATGAAGGTGTCTTTAACACGCAGGTCGGAAATAAGTTTACCAGGGCCCTACTTGAATCTGCATATAAAGTAGCAGTGTGAAAGTTTTTACAAGAAATCTTCACTCTAATGGCACAGAAGTGCTGAGCAAGTAGGATGCTCCCTGCAACAGGACACGATGAGGCTAGGCATACAGGCGCGTGTCTGCACTGATCCTCCAAGTCACGTCGCCAATCAAGAGATTTTCTCGATAAGTAGTTCTATAATTTCTCTTGGTCGTGATGAATGCTTAAAAGGGCAGTGGTGATACTATAACACCCCAACTACCATGATATATGTCGTCACCCGCCGCGCTCGACCTATCCTTTCTTGAAGAGGTCAGCCCGCAGACGCAGAGTATTATTAAACCAGGCGTCTTGTACTCCTCGGGCAGTGTCATTATGCAGTTGCATGGGCATATGAGACTAACAATACGCTGGTCGACAGGAATGAACCGGCAGCCACACGGGGGTCAAAAAGCTGCTTAATCCATATGCGTGTCCAGAGGGGGCACTCTTATCAGTGAACAGAGCACATGTGGGTATTTGTCATTCTGAAGGCCAGTGTTTTCAATCAGATATCCCAAACAAAGGTGACACATTTTGCTCAAACGTCCCTCAGGATATGTAGCTTTGCTTTATATGGCCCAAATGTACGTCAAACTTTATAAAAGTCAAATGTGTCTTGTGGAAGAATGGTTGACACCAATTTTCGGCTGTGTGTTTCACTATTTTGGTCTTAATGCTCAAACTAAGCTAATATTTATTATGAAAATGTGTCCTAATGAGGGAAGGTTTGACAAGAGGAACAAAATGAAAACAAATATCTGATAAAGCACCCACACACAAACACACCACCCACAGAGAGAGAGAGAGAGAGAGAGAGAGAGAGAGAGAAAGAGAGAGAGAGAGAGAGAGAGAGAAGCCAATACGTGCCTTTAGCACATTTCTGGTGAAGAGTACTTGCAAAGTCGGTCGGCTCTCCATGATAAATTGCGCACTGGCACCAGCACCAGGGCACAAAGGAAACAAGGACAAAGAAAGCTTGGATTACTCCTTGTGCTCAACGCAGTTGTTTTACATTATCCTCGGGGACTTGCTCTGGTCTCTTAAACTCCTGGTTACTCTTCAGATATGTTTCGCGTAAAGACCGTGCTTCCCAGGGCAGTGTCTTACGTGACATGGTACATGGTCAAGGGTACGGACAACACTGCATTGATAAGCTGAGTTACATCTGGTATTCCATTCGCATAAATCCCCCAATCAATGGTGTCTCGGCAGTTAAGCTGACAGGAAAATCACATTTTCTTGGTCTAAAAAATAATTACTGGGGAGACAGGGGTACTAAAATAATGATTTTCTTGAGAGAAACTACTTCGATCACGCCGCTGAATAGTCTGATGGGTGCAGCCAGGTTCTTGCACCAAGACACCAAAGCAACCTGTCTGCTTCCACTGCTTACCCTTTCCCTCGGGGAATAGGAATGGTCAACCGAGAATTCAACACCCAAGCCGCATCAAAGAAATCTAATATGTAGTTCATGACACACCTTCACAACATATCTTGAACCCTGTCCTGCTGAAAACAGGGCTAAGTCAATTGCTTCCTGTGGCCAGCATTGCACGCACTGTGCTCAACGCACGCCAAGGAAAGCTATTGATCTAGAAAGTGTCATTATTGCAGGTCCTTGCAACAACTCTCAGTGAAAATATTGCCTATTAACATGGAAGTGAAGGAAAAACTTAAGCACTCAGCAGTTTACACATCAGCGCCTTTGAACGATTTAAGCTGGAAAAAATAAAATATGTTTCAGCAATAATAATATGAATGATAACTGAATCATGCACGCCGACTACTTTTGGATATTATGCTAAAATGTATGTTAGGGTAGGAAAGGGTTAGTACAAAATGGCACAGTACTAGTGGCAAGGTGAACTATCTGAATGATTTATGTCGAACACAGTTTCCGTTCATGGGCAATGATTCCATCCATCAAGGCAACAGACCATCAGGACACAAGACCTAAAGCAAAAACTGCCATTCATAGACAACTAAGCAGCTTATATCATTGACTTGTGGACAGGAGTTCCGGCCGGGTCGGCCACAATGGATAATGGAATTGCAGTGACGTGACTGTCAGCAAAAATGTTTGATTGTGAAAATATCACCAAGATACAAATAAACTCTATGCAGGTCATATAAATGTATATTGCATGTAGAGGAGAGCTCTGAGGTCTCCCATAAGCTCACCATTCAGCAATAACACAGTTCAAAACACGCACAGAATTGCCTATCTTCCGGCGAATGGTGTCAATATGCACTAATCACTTACTTTTTTAATCGCGGCAGTTTTCAGAACAGGATTTACTGGTGTATGGAATTGCTTCACTGAGAACTTAGATATTTAGAGTAGCCCCAATGAGTGTAAATATAGAATTCTTGCTCGACTAAAGGAGAAAGACACTTGCCTCGATGCTTGTTGTTCAGTATAAAAGGTTGTGGGGACGAACATGTTGTAAAAAAAAGTCGCTTTCATGGCGACATATGTGAAATATAACATAATATTCGTTTATAAAAGATTAAACAACATGTCATATATATATATATATATATATATATATATATATATATATATATATATATATATATATATACATATACATATTATATATATACATATATATATATATATATATATATATATATATATATATATATATGGATATCGACAGATATTTCTTAAAAGCTTGGAAGCTTAGAAGTTCTGAAAAAAAAAAAGACTGTATGATTATTTTTGTAATTGACCTCCGTCCCCATAACTAGCCAAGCACGCACTTTTTCACCTCCACCTGACTGGATAGGGCATTGCAGGGCAGACTATATCTCAGCATGGGAGAATGCATATTAATGGCACCAAAATTCCTTGTAAATACCGTTCTTATCGTGGCTACTTTAACATCAAACTGAAAGTTGTTAAAAGTACACGTTACAATCATTGGTACCTCAGAAACTTCGAACTTTAACTGGTGGGAAAATTTTGAAGAATGAATATAATTAGAGTTTCTGTGCGGATTTTGCATACAGGATTTCATTGTCATTATTATGAGTGATATCTAACATTTCTGTTAGAGAAAGGATACCTGTGAGTGTAAACAATGAAAAATGACTTACTGAAATAGTCAATCTAATACATTATAAAATTGGCATACAGGAATGTCCCTACTATGAATGGTCTGACGTGTTTCGAATTTGTGGATGACCTGTGATAGTAATTGTTTGGCATAAATATATATATATATATATATTACTGAGAAGCATGATGGGCCAAAAATCCTATATTGTTTTGTATGCTTACATTTCTAATTATAAGCATTATCCTTTGACATTATGTGTGGAATACTCAATAGTAAAGAGAGGAGAATAAAACTACCACCTTGAAGGTGTAGTTGTCTTTATTTCATGAATGGGGGGAGGTGATTCTGACACCTTTGAATCATTACCTGCATAGTTCTTGACAGCTATACACTGAGTACATTTTGACATCGAGGAGTGTCTGGTCGCTAGCATGTAGCAGCATAGTAAACAGTGGCTAGTTCCCTGTCGTCCATGTATGTACATACTCTGAAAAGTTCAACACAGAACAAGGTTTTTGGTAACACTTCGCTTAGGGAATGGGGTTACTTTTACCAAAATTGCTCTCATTCACTGCTATAAGTTTACTTTTTATCACTGCTGTGTAAACATTGTTGTAGCTAAGTTGTCGCTTTCTTATCATATACACAGCTATATAAACATGTATTCATATTTTGCCATCACCTAAGGTTTGTTCCTGGATAGGTACCCATATCAAAAGCATACAGGCAAGCAGACTTGACCCCAAAGGAGATTCTCTTGTCAATGGAGGCAGGAAAGCAGTTAGGCATAGTGGCTCCACTTGTCGGGAAAAGTCCTGAGTTGGTCGATGCACCTGCAAAATTGCACCCATCAATATTGCAATCATGTATAATACGGGTATTATACTATTTTGTCTGTGTTTAAACCAACTTACGCCTAAACTATAACTGATTTACCGGAACTTTAGTTTGCAATACGCAAGCAAATCACTTTCCTGGGAGACTCAAGACTGGGGGGGCGGGGGGTAACTATTCAAGAGTCCGGGAGTGTCATGGCGTTTAAGCGACTTCTGGTGAAATTTGACTATATACATTGATTGATTCCTTATTGGTAGGTACTATGTGTCCAAAAGCTAATTTTCATGAGCAATATTAGTGCACTCTGGCGATGAAATAGTAGTTTAGGCTTACTTACTTTTTGTGAGGTTAAACCCCCAGGGGCTATCGGTAGCAAACAGCAGCTGCTGGCCAACGACAGTTACAGGTTTGCCTAATTGTACTTGCTATGCTTAAGACAGATTACATTTTGATAACATGTTCTTAATTTAAATGCTAATGCATTGTTATATGACTAGCCTAATTACACATTCATTCAGTGTCAAAAGTTACTCAAATTTGACAGTTTTTACTCATATGTCGCAAACTTGATACATTAACTCAGGTTTGGTGGGGAAATACAGATTTATTGTTTTGAGACTTTCAAATTCAGGAGTTGGTGTCATCATACGGTTTGTTTTACATTTTTAGTGCATGATGTCCATTGTTGCAGTACTTGTTAGGATTTTCCTCGGTTTGCACAGGTGGTCTAGCTGTAACTGTTTGCTTGGTAATCGATGGGACAAAATATAATGCCCGGGTTTGTTTCCATTTCAGTAATACACTGACAGATTGTTTAACTTAAGTAAGCTATCCGGCTAGGAAGGGTGTATACTAGTTCAAGGGTAAGTGAAATCATTTTTATCTGAACTTGTATCATACAAATTTAGTAATTATGTTTGCTTTGACATGTGTTGTTTATTCATATTGAAGCTCTGCATTTATAAGCGAAAATTCACTTATCTATCTAATGCATTGACACGCTCATGTATTTTTTTCATTATAAGGTGGGTTGTCTTTGCACAATATTTAGCTTAGACAAGGAGCCGCTACTCAGAGAGACATGTACATGGCTAATAAAGCGTAAAGATGTCAAAATTCTACAGAAGATGACAAATGTTCTTCCATATATATATATATATATATATATATATATATATATATATATATATATATATATATATATATATATATATATATATATATACATACATATATGTATATACATATATATATATACATATATATATGTGTGTGTATGTGTGCGCGCGTGCGTGCGTGCGTGCGTGCGTGTGTGTCTGTGCGCGCGTATGTGCGTGTATTAGTTAGACAGTGACAGGTTAGCTTGTGGAGTGAAGAGGGATCGGACTACGGAATAGGGTAATGACTACCAGGAAAATGGTTCTGGATAAAAAGACACAAATAGAATAGTAACGATCATCTCCAAACTATTCATGTTATACTGACAGGTCGACCTTTTATTATCATATAACTACAGTTAGCGTCAGACGTTTGGTTGCTGATAATCAAAATCATGAATATCGTCTTGCCCCTCTACAAAAATTGCATGCTTTACCTGGGTCCATTATAAACATACTAGCTTGGGCGTTTAAATTGAAACTTTCTTAATTCTATGGTAAAAATGGTGCATATATGCTTACGGTGGCTCCACTACCTATGATATAACTGTTACCTTGTGTTAGCCAAAAATTGAATGTTCACTAAAGGTGGGCCGATTCGTAGAAGGTTCATTGAGTGCACTCACCGAGAACATGGTGGTAGACGAGGCTAACTGGTGGGAAGCAACGAAGCTTCGATTAAAATATTTTAGTCTAGTGCCTATGTGCTGTGTGGTAGATCAAAGAAAGTAGGCTTCGTAAATTCAAATTAAGTGTTCATCATTTCAGATGCCTGTTTGATACACACCTATCATGTAGGCTTTGTAATGATTAGCGGCACACTTCCTTGAATAAGCGCAGGAGTCTCCATGCATTAGCGAACACTCCCAGGTGTGAGCTCCACTGCAGCCAGCACACTATCTCTTTGGCAGAAGTGACAATTCTGCTGATGAAAAATCAGATCTTGTCTTGGAAGTTTCGAAGTTGAAACCTTTGAGCATCCCACACATCTAGGCTGTAAGATATCTGTTCGGAAAATGCTTCAAGTGTCTGAGACCTTTAACACGATATGTCTGTTGCAGCTTTATTCCAAAATCCAACACACTGCGTGACCTACAAATTATATCCTCATTCCCTTCACAAGTTCTTAAGGTACACCAGAAATATTCAAGGTGATTGGTGCCAAAGGTTGCTGATTCGAGACCCGGCCGTTCCGTGGTCACAAACGTATATATTTTCGGTGCTCCTTTGATGTGATGGACTTAGATATGTACCGTCCCCCATCTCTGACAGCTCTGAACACAGCACTTCATTTGTACTGGAATAAATGCAATGACCTTGGCCGTGTCGATTATGGTATTCACACATACTTTCCTCCACTAAACCATTCTTTTCAGAGATGGAGATTTGGTGCACTTGGTACGTGGGTTTCCCATTTTCGGCCAGGTGATTGCTGCTAAAGGTTGCTGGTTCGAAACCGGACGTTCACAAAAATTATATGTAAATTCATATTCTGAATCATGCAATATAATAATGATAATAATAATAATAATAATAATAATAATAATAATAATAATAATAATAATAATAATGATAATGATAATGATAATGATAATGATAATGATAATGATAATAATAATGATAATAATAATAATAATAATAATAATAATAATAATAATAATAATAATAATAATAATAATAATAATAATAATAATGATAATAATAAAAATTATAATAATTTTTAGCATATATGTAATATATTTAACTACAATATTTAATTTCATAACCTGCACTTATTTTTATATTATTACATACAAGTTACAATATCACCTGTGTTGTTATGCTTGCTAGATAGATTGGTTTGCTCACTCACGTGTGCCCTATGGTTGCAGAAACTTACTGCCTTAGTTGAAGTCTTACTAACATAGAGAATTATATTTATTGTATCCAATTACTGTGATATTTCTGTTTTACGTCTTATGTTATCTGTTTTAATATTATGCGTCGATAAAAGAGGGGTTGTTTTGAGTTTCGAGTTCTGTGTTGTGGTGTTGATGATAAGGCTGGTCTCTCATGCACAGATACTAGTGGCATACACCCGTTTGCTTCAAATGTGTAGTGTTCTAATGACTTCCGCGCAATAACAGTTCATCAGTACATGAAATATTCTTTAAGAAGGAAGTTACATTTGCGTGTCAAACAACACCTTTAGTGTGGAAGGAGCTTTATGTCTTATCAAATTCGGGAAGTCGTGGCAGTTTATACTGCTTAAGGACATTTAGTTTTCTGCTACACCCACTAGCCGTCATCCGGTGTTCTTTAATGAAGGAGTTTGGCCTCTATTTTTGACTGTCACAGAGGAAATGCAGGTGTCAAGTGAAAATTGAGACAGCCACACCAATAACACGACTTGAATGTCCGACATACCTTTTATGTATTCATATTTCAAATAATCATGAGATATACAGATGAAAGTCCCTTGTTGTTTGGTTTCAAAATTAATAGGATTTGTGAGACATAGCCAGACAATGGTGTCCAATAGAATAGGATGACTACATTTGGCGCAAATAGCTGTATTCATGAACGATAGAGACATGAAACTCAAGACCGCTCTCACTGAAGGGGATTCATACATCAACTTTCAATTAATTATTTCATTTGCTGTAGTCTGATTTGCAATGAGTGATGTATCAAGATATTGTGCTTTTAAGTCATACATAGCTTTTATAACTAGTCTACATGTACCAACGCTTGTATGGAATTGAATTGAAGAGAATTGACTGTGCACCTGCATAACTGACAGTCGAGTACCTGGTACTGAGCATGCGCATTGTTTTACAGGGAGAGCTTTTGTGGTAAACAGGTGCACCCAGCACTACCTACAGGTTGAATACCATGACAGTGAAAAAGGATTTTGGCGTTATTTAGCCCAAGATAGGTGTACTCGGTTTTGCCCGGTGTTCTGCATACGGGCTACTATTAGTTACCCACTAGTTGAATGGGTAATACAGCGAGCATATCCCATGAAGGAAAATGGTCCTACCCGAAGCGTTAGACGCTGAGGGTGATACCAGTTTCCTGAGTGGGAGATGACCACTGTATTACCCAGTCAACCATAGGGTAGCGAATTTATCCCACTTTTGTAAAATATCACCTCAAATTAAATCGCAACACAACATATTAGTAATTTTACCCTGTTTGCCTGTGTTTTCTTTTCCGTCTGTCATTTTGCTTGCTGCTGTCGTCTGCTAAATGATGTGTTCTTTGTAATAGCATTCCCCGCCGCAAGGTGACAAGATTGCCGTATTTCCACATGCCTGGTATTACTACAGTAACAAATAATACTGTTAAATGCGACAAGCACTTCACTGCTATCAGCCAATAAAATGCCTAGAAAGTTAATAAAAATGGGAAAAAATATCAAATCAAACATCACGGCTGCTTACAGTATCCAGGCTGATATTGTGGTTGCTCGCGGTGACCAAACAATGTTTGCACCAGCTGACAAATTCGAGTCAAATTGCTCCAAACTATCGGTACTCGTCGAGCTAAAGGTGGTAAATTAAATGCTTGTTTCATATTTTGTTATAGTCTCTCCAGCTTGTGCCCCCATAAAGGTATGCTGTAATTAAATTTGGAACTTACTTAAACATAACTTTATTTGGAATATATTACTCAGGGGAGCAGTTTTTGTTTTGTTTTTTTTGTTTTGTTTTTTTTTTCAATTTGTTCATTATACCAATTGTTAGGGAAATTGTTTATTACATTTTGGATGTGATTATGCCAGCTTATACGTTTGTCAAGTAGAACGCCCGAAAAGTTTAACTCGTTCACACTTTTAGTTTAACATTATATATTTCTAAATTTGGAATTTTGGCATGTTCGTAAAAAATCGTAAATTTAGTATTATGAAACTACGTGACAATTTATTTAATTTTAACCAAATATATACTTTCTCATGCTCAAAGTATTCATAATATTTCAGGCGTTTCTTTAGCAGACTAGGACGTTTTGAACGTACTTAATGTATTATATAGTTATGTATCATCAGGATATATAACAAATTCAAAAACCTAGTGTAGACAAATCTAATATCATTTATGTAAAATATTTTTAGTAAGGGGCCTAAAATGGATACATGCAAGACACCAGATTGAACGTTTGCAAGGTCAGGTTTTAAAGCTTCGCGTATGACACTCCCTTTTCTGTTTGTCAAATAATTCTTAAATAGATCTAGAGCATTGCTTTTAATTACATAGTAACTTAATTCAGCAAGTAGTATATCATGATATATTGTCAAATGCTTTTGACAAATCCATGGAGATATTTAGAAGGGTTCACCCTTTGTCTATATTGCTGCGATGATTTTATCTGCAAATTCAGTCGGGGCATGCTGAGTCCAGTGGTATTCCTGAAACCGCAATGACTTCTGTACAATAAATAATTTCATACGAAATAATCATATAACTGATTCTATATTACTCTTTCAAATATTTTGGATATAGTCAGCAGAAGATTTGCCTTTGCTTTTCGAAGAAGTGTGCATTTTCCCTTTTATATACAGGTGTGACTTTTGCAATTTTACCCAATTTAGGGCAATGGCAGTTGTTAGCAACTAGTTTGCTATGGCAGTAACTGGTTTCTATATCTCGCCTCTTATGCTCTTCAGAAATTTTATAGAGAGTCTGTCAAAACCACAGCTGTCTTTAGGTTTGAATTTACAAATATGTCAATAGTTCTTGCAATCTCTTCATGTGAATCAAGTGGAAAGTCAACTTTAGTTCAGACGAGTTGCTTGGAAACGATTCACAATTACGACTTTGTGGTTTAGTTTTTGTAACTTTTGTAAACCATAGTTAAACTATTTAATGAGAGAGCCATAGTTATATTTAAGTCTCTGGGTGGCCGATATACGTTTTCAACATCAAGTGTTTCTTACGATTCTGTCAGATAATCTCGATACTTGTAATATTTCAACAGCAATCTCGATAAACATACCTTCATATCCATGTATTTGCAAATTTTGTTATATATCAATTTGTTTATATGCGTATGTATTCTGAATATAAATGACCTGATGGGTTGAGCAAATGTTTCGTTGGAATATGAGGGTGTATCGGTCCAATTGAAGGTAAACCAGATCGGAATAATGATCCAACCAGGTATCTTGCAACAAACACCATTAGGTAGACATCATGACTAATTGGAGCAAGATTTTCAGTTTCATCGAATTTGGCATTAAAAGAGCCACACTTCAAACTTACAATACTGAATTGGTTGGACATCTTGTTGAGGTAGGGTAACAGTTTGTCTACATTATAGACATTTGACTGCTTTTATGTTCAGCTTCTGAAAAGATGAATCAGTATCATTGAAGGTACTTATGTCCAGATGGTTTGCAGGTAAAGGTGCACCAACGCCACGGACACCGTCTAATACGTTATTTGCACTGACCGCATTCAAAATAAGCTAAGCTTGAAAGCAAAAGCCCATTTTGAGACCGCTTAAGCAAAATGAATACTATAGGACACGCAGTTTGTAGGCAGTATAACTCAGCCACTTTCGCAATTGAAAAACTGAAGTAAGAACAGAGAGAATACAAAATAAGCAAACGGTAAATGACAAAACATGATTGTCAGCACCCCGATTATGAGTTAAATAAATATATAGAAGGTAAATGAAGTGTTGAATATTGACAAGAAAACCAATAATCAGACAGAAATGAATATATCAAAAGACAGAAAGTTAATCACACAAACAGTAAGAAGGGGCAGAAGGTGATTTCTCTGTAAAGGCATCTCCGTGAAACCACGCAATTTATGTCCTGGAAGTTGTTCACCTTTTCTGATTCAAAATTATAAAGTTTTCACGCAAGCATTTGCTGCCCACACCTTGATACCATAAAAATGATCATAGTCACCTCTGGTGATACGTTATTTATTTTCTTAGTTTAAAAGAAAAAAAAAGCATTTGTTGTATCTCTATGCAAATTTAACTGGCCGAGCCGCAACCGCTGCCCGTATTCATCTTAAAGACCTGAAGATTGAGTAGTCACCTCTGCTTTTTTTCATTGTGTGATATTTAGGTAAATTGAGGTGTCTTTTTCCGTTGGTGATGAATTCAGAACACTTTGGGACTGTGCACCTTTGTATCTCACTTCATGGGGTGGGCTACTAACCCCGCTCGAACAGTAACTAACATAAGGTTCGCCAGCCACAATTTACAAGTGTGCATGTAATGATGGTAAACGTAACCTTGCCGTTAAAGAATGAACGTTTCAGGTGTTTGAGATCCACCAAGGCCTGGCCATGCCTGTACGTTCTGATAAGATACATATATTTCAAGACCGTAAAGTAGGGCCGCATGTCTGATCATTTCGCTGACGTTTAAGGGAAAGGGGAAATACATTAGAATGTTATATTATAGTACCGCTGTGCCTCTTATAAAGGAAGATATGATCAAACACGTCGTTGGCACAATTCAACCCTTGGAAGCTCTCACTACCGTACCTTATATTATCTTGCACGTTACATAAAGCATGCAGTGACCACATTTGGTGCGTGATGTTTGTTCTGGAAGTACTTAACAGAGGTTTTAGTTGAGCACGGGCTGAAGTATATCTTTGACCCACGGTAAATAACACTCTTCTGCATGAAGCACTTTTCGATGTAATAAACCGAAGTATTAGATTTTGAAGTTCGTAAAAAAGTGGCATGTGTCTCAAAGCGAATAGGAAACATATTTTTGGGGAGCTAAAGCCACATTCCCTGCCGACATTTGTCCCACCGTATATGTACCTTATGGTTTCATTCTAAGTTTTATTTAAAAGCACTGTCTGAATTAACCATCAACACTCGAACACGGTAATTATGCTTTTCTGGAGCATAAGCACGCGCCTATTTTTCAACTTGACATAAAGTCTTTCATAAATATACATCTGTCCAATCGGTTTGTAGGTAACCGTGTTGTAACTATCGAACAGGCCAAATTATGGTTCGTGGATGAGAAGCTATTTTAGATAAACATTACCCATTCCTGCAATTGGGCACAGTTATGGATGAGGTTGTCAATGTTGTCAAAGATGTTTACCTGGATTTTTTTAAAACCTTGTTTTCGCTTTCGCCTACACTTCACCAAATATGAGCCTCGTGCGTTCAGTATCTTTATGATTTTGCACGCGATTGATTAACGTTTTATTGGCCACAGTTGCATCGTCATAGATTATAGAACTCGATTTCTTTAGTTTCTTTCTGACCTCGGCGATCTGCTCAGCATAATCGCGTTTGAAAAATTCTCACTGGTAATAGTTGGTTACTGTTTGATTTATACCATTGCGGTGTGCACAGGTATTTCGCCAGGTGGGATTTCAGGCTCAAGATGCTGTTTAATGCAGTTTGTAAAGGTGAAGGTAATCCATGAATTGTCACTGCCGAGCGACTTCCGAGCGTTTCGTAACGTTACCTCGACATCATATATTGCTTGTGGCAAGTGACCCTTTATACTGATTTGTTTAGTCATAGGAGTCAGCAGGCGCGTTCGCCGCATTGGCACTTGTGGAAGGACGTGTAAGAGGACCCGGATTGCCTTGTGTGGTGCGATAATTAGAAAAGGTGATTTGCTGAGTAGCAAATCAGTGTGTGTTTTTAAAGCTGATTGGCATGCCAATGTACATTTGGTATTTCAGTAATACAGTGTGTTATCGGTACAATGGCTACTTTAAGTACAACTGCGTATGATTTGTACGACAATGTTACAACAGTGTACAATGGGAACTTCAGTACGAGAGTGTATAATCAGTACGACTATGTCACAACAGTGTACAATGGGTACTTCAGTACTACAGTGCATGATAAGTATAGCAATGTAATGACAGTTTACGATGGGTACTTTTGTATTACAGTGTTTAACAGATACAACCAGTTAGTGTAATCAATTGGTTTTCAGGAACAATGTTGGAGAGCTACACTTGACACAAAGCAGCCTCAATGTAACCAGCTTCAAGTCTTACCTTAATGCACCCAACTTATCTATTGGATGAAGGAAAATACACAGCCCAACCAAGCTTGTGTGCAAGCCTGTCTGGTGTATTTGATGCAGGCACAACACGACAGTGTACCTACAGAAGTTTTGCAACTTTTACACATACTTGTAGACAAAATCTAATAATACAGCTCTGTCACAGCTGAGGTACCTAGTGAGGAGGGAGATGGAGCGGTAACCCCAACTGACTTTTTACCAGTAGTTATGCACATGCAAATGAAGCTCCTTCACTTTTTACTATTCCTTCCAGTTGAAAACAATATATTACTCAAAGCCACGCTGCATCTTCCACAATACCCTTACCCTATGGCTCCATTTTCACCAACATGCCCAGTCTGATACAAGACTACTGGCCTTGCCCCAATCTGAGACTAGGAATTCCTAGTCTCAGCTCCAATTCAGAGCCACTGCATGGATACATACATCCAGAAACTTCATTTGCTTCATTTCGCTTCATTTGTAGTATAGACCCATATCTTTTACATTGATTGCGAAACAGGCCTAGCCTATATTAATCACTCTCCATGGCACAGATCGTGGCGTATACTTCCTACCTACATGTTTGACTGAATCAATCAGGTACACAGTCACAGAAGATATGAATGGAAGTTAATGTTGGGTCCAACTTTTTGTTTTTGATAACAGAATCAACCTTCAGACTTTATTGCATTTTTAATTTATCTTACCAGTTGGGACCACCCATCGAAAAGCTAAACAAACCTGTTTATATGAATACTTTTGAAGATATTCAAGATTTGAAATTTCAAATGCCCTTAATTTGCGTTTGTCAGCCGTCCATACCAATTCATCAGATGCGTACTAATCCATAACATAGGGGTAGAAAGTGAAATGGCATGCATATATATCTATTATTAGATAGATTATATATTTTCAATGATGCTATTTAGCATAATCTAAAATGCTACAACTTCCGTTTTCAATACATTAGGTGCGTAATGTTCAACAACCCCCTAGTAGACGTTTGAAAGACATCTTTATCTATTATAGTTTTGAAGACAGCTATATCTATAATAGATTTGAAAATATTCAGGATTTCAAATTTCAAATGCCCCTAATTTTCATAACTTTAAACATCCTCCTTTATCTGCATTTAAGGACAAACCTCCTTTTCGTATCGAGGTACAACCATGCCAAGTTTGGAGTGTTTATCTATAATAATGGCCGAGAAAAAGTGTCGGACAAATTCACTGGTAAAGCAGAAAAAAGAAAGAAAGAGAGAGAGAGAAAAAGAAAAAAACAGAAAGGTGTGGGTTGACACACTCTCTAAAAATCACAACTACAGTCCAAAACATATCTAAACTTGAAAAAGAACATTACCCGCAGCCAGTCCACCTTGACCAAAAAATTTGAGGTCAGCTATTAGGTTGTTTCTAAAAAAGTACAAAAACATCGCAAGAAGCATTACTAAAAGGGTGCATGTTTATTCTGCCACGATCACGTGACCCAAAATGTCTGGGCAGTGACTGGTGTTGATGGCAGTGACTGTGCTTGCTCAAAGTGACCATGTAGTGATTGATCTATTTTACCGTGACCAAGCAGTGACTGGGTTTGTTCACAATATCCAGGCTGTGACTCTTCTTAGTCACACGGACCAGGAAGTGACTACCTTTTGTTCCCAGAGTCAATACAGATACCGTTCTTCCCTGTTCTTGTTTTCAGACTCTAACCATTGATTCTGATAGTTCACAGTGTCTAAGCAGTAACTGAGATTCTGCTCACAGTATACGGGCAGTGACTGTTCTTGTTTACAGTATCCAGGGAGTGCAAGTTGATGTTTGCAGCATTCAGACAGAGACCTGGCTTGTTTATAGTATCCAGGCAGCCATTAAATATCAACGCGTCAAAGAAATTGTCTTGATAATCCCGCCTCCCGGCCAAAAGTATAATAATAATAATAATAATAATAATAATAATAATAATAATAATAATAATAATGATGATGATGATAATGATTATGATAATGACAATGACAGTAACAAAAACAATAATAATAATAATAATAATAATAATAATAATAATAATAATAATAATTTAACCAAGTAATGCTTAAAAACAAACAAAAACAAAAAATACACAGGAAAATAACACCAAAGTCCCTGCATCCAAGAATACCCTGACGCATAATGTCTGCAAAGTTAGCTGCTGTTGGCTGCGGCTTCTATACTCGTTATTGCCATACGAGCTGAGAGTGTCCATATTCCAATTACCTTTACGCATAACTCTTCTTGTCCACATAACGTGGGTAAACAGGTATATGTAACTGTTTTACATACAGTGCACACGTGGGTGACTGAACTTGCAATCAATGTCACTCCTTGGAACTTCGTCCATGTCGCGACAAGTGACTTCTTTTCTCACACTGTTCAAGCAGGCAACTCAACAGCTGAGGTCTGCATCGTCATTCCAAGCTAGAGTCCCGAAGGAGAGCATTTCCTTACAGTGTATTAAAAGATTTATGTCTCCATTGTCCTTACAAAAGGCTCTATGGCATTAGGACGTGATAGAAGTGAGTAAACGTGCTCGAGACGTCACAACAAGTGAATGGTGTTATGTATAAGGTACATTCTGAGAGTTTCCCGTGTATAGTCCAGCAGAGACTTCTTTCGTGTGTAACAAGTCCCAAGATACAAACGATTTCACTTGCTTAAACAGGCTACGCATACTGTCCATAATTGTTTGCAGTGCCACAACAAGTCACTTACTTTGATCATGGAGTCCGTACAAGCCAGGAGGATACATGAAGCCTCCTGGATGACAAGAAGCACTTTTGGCCAACCTGCAAATACAAATGGCCGTTTAACTCTTTCAGTGCCATTCACGTCTCAAGTCCATCTACTAAGATGAAAACAAGTCTGAATTATCATTAGCATCTCAGTCGGATTCGTATTCCTCGTTAAAATATCTTTCATTCAAGTACCAGCATTCCTATGATTCGAGAGAAAATATCCCAAGTCAACAGCTTTTCTCGGCGCGCATTGGGCGCATTGCGTTTATTGCGCGCCGAGAAAAGGCTGCTGACTCAGTCCAAAATTTGGTACTAAAAGAGTTCAGTTGTTTTCCACATCACGATATCATACTTACATCATTTCTGTATCATTTACAATGACAATAGAAATACGTGCTGTGCCTTGTGCCTGCAATTGCTTCATCTTAGTGAAGCCGTGATATGGAACAAGCTCAATGTGATTGAACAGCCGAAAAACTCAAATTATCAAATTGATTCATTTACAATAAAATATAGAGAAGTCCTGCCGTCATTGTGTTCGAATATTCATTTCAACGTTATTGCCCTTACTTGGTTTTGCTATCCTTTTGTTTATTTTGAAATGATGGGAACCTTTTTGGATAAATATAGTTTGCCAATATCCTGTGCAAATGATTTTTTCAAAATTGTGAATAATGTCAATATACTACGGGAAACAGTTATATTAACTGTTTTCAACTCATATTAGAGACACAGGATAAGCTGGAACATTTTTAGGTAACCACCACATTTCAAGGCCTACATATTAAACTATTGCTGGAAACACGTTGAAACTATATAATGCTGAAAAGGGCTCAATGCACCGATTTTTTATATTATTATAATTTTCAACTTTTACATTGTAAAATAAACATTCAGATACATTGGAAGGATGTCAAATTTCGGATCTCTTCTTCAAAAAGATATTTTTTCTTTTCGGGTCTATTTAGTCGTCGATTTTTTTTTCTGAGAAATAATGCACACCCGTCTGATTCAGATGGTATCAAGGGATTTTTTTCATCAGTGTTTGTTCTGCTGTTATTACAACGTGAAGGCAAAATTGATGTTTCCATATTTTGTGTTTGAAAGTGTATATCTTGAAAACCAGACAAGATATAAGAAATCACTGGATACATTTTTAGACACACCAATGTGCATTATTTTTGTTACACAATTTTGGGAATTGAATAAAACCGAATGAAAAAATAACCATTTTAATGAAGAGGTCTGAAATTTTACATGTTTGTCATTCAGTTTGATGTTTATTTAACTATTAGCTCAGAAAGGTGCAGTGATTATCATATTTGGCATCTATATACCATGGTCTTTCCAGCAATATATAGTTTGAACATGTTTCCGTCAATACGTTTCAGTCCATGGGCCTTCAAAGATGGTGTTTACCTGAAAAATATTTTGGTGTATCTACTGTGCTTGAAGAAACTTAACGGCATTGATAAATGACTTTCATAATATGTTTTATTTCACTTGTCGCATACATTTCATAATTTATTTCTCCTCGGACAACAGGCACTGAAATGATGATTAAGCTAAACACAGAAAAGATGCTTTTAACACAAGGTAAGTGATGGTATCGTTTGTCACTTGATTATATACTAACAGGGAAGATTGGACCTGTAGCTCAAACAATAGTTCACCGATGATTCAAATAGGCACATGCACACTGCGCTAAAACCAGCCTAAAAGAATCGACCGGGGATGTGCCATTATCGGCTGGTAACTTTATAGATCTGTGATGGCATGGTACAAGAAAACCTCCGTCAACATCAATGATTGCAGCTTATGAAAGAGGTGCTTTTGCTTACAAGAAGGTTTCTCGTAATTCTTGAAATGCGTGTGTCTAATTTGTGACACGTTTGACTCTATCAGGTAACAACTGCCGGTTTTAAGACAGAGATTCTGGCATTATAGTTTTGGGTGATGATTGTGTTTTTGATTTGCATTTGTAGCAGTTAAGCTTTTCCTGGTCAACATAAGACTGAGTTACTTGCGTTCCGTGGTGCGGTTTGGCAGCAAGGCAAGTGTGCCGAAAGAAGCAAGTCGACGACAGAGGCGTATCATCCTAATACATGTTATTTATAATTATCAGCAAAAAAATATATGAATATGAAATTTATGCAGAACATTGGAACAGACAACAATTTACATCCAGGCCTTTTCTGGCGATTTCAGCGCTAAAGGGTTAAATAGAGGGTGTTTCGGTTGCGTACTCTGCTGAAACGGTCTCCGATGTTGCAGAGCACGTTGGCTTTTTTCACACGTTGTATCGTATATCATCCCATGTATTTAAGAAGAAGCCGTTAACAATACCCTTGTCTGAGGCACTGTGCAAGCAGCCAGTTTAATGAAGTCAGCTAATACATAATGTCAGCTGCAGAATGGCAATTAATTAGGAAATATAAGACGGGAGGAAGTTAGACTGCGTGCATGTAAGAGAATATCAAGGCAAAGGTACGATACCACGCACACATGCAGGTTTGCAAAATTAGAGGTCTAGCCAGCTTTATAAAGCCAAGACAAAATCCGTAGGCATAATAAGCAAGTCTAGACTTTATTGTATGGTGAGGCGCTAATTCATATTCGGTATTGCTTCAAGTTGTACACTGCCTTAACAAGTGTTGCAAGGAGAGATCGGATGTCATCAACATTTTATCTAATGGTGGCTAGCTTACAATATTACCACGTCGTGGAAGAAACAGAATGACTTCGAAGATAAAAAAGTAGCCAAGCTATTTCTAATTGAAGTCCAAATCGGTTACTCGTGATAGAAAGAACGACGATCATGATGATGATAATGATGATAATGGAGTGTGAATAAAACCGGTCTTGCAAGGGCCCGTAAGTGCGTTGCATCAGGTATAATACTAATGATGGGGTGTGTAACATAGGACATCTATCTATCTATCTATCTATCTATCTATCTATCTATCTATCTATCTATCTATCTATCTATCTATCTATCTATCTATCTATCTATCTATCTATCTATCTATCTATCTATCCATCTATCTATCTAATGCCTAATTGTATTTAAAATCCTGTTGACAAAAAATTGTTTTGATAGCATTTTTTTGGGCATAACTGCTAATGACTTTCATTCTTTTCTGATATGCCTAAATGCACATTTACTCAATATTTAAAAAATTACTCAAAATTGACAGTATTTTCTCAAATGTCACAAACCTTACGTTGACACATTGACTCAGGCTTGGTAGTGAAATAGAGCTTAATTGTTTGAGGAGTAGGTGTCATCATGGAGTTTGTTTTACATCTCTGGTGCAGGATGTACATTGCTGCAGTCCTTGTTAGGATTTCCCTTGGTTTATACAGGTGGTCTAGCTGCAACTGTTTATTTTCAAATCACTGGAACTGAATATAATGCCCCAGCTTGTTTCCACTGCAGTTAAAAAATGGCGGGGCGGATGGTTTAACTAGGATAAGCTGTCCAGCAGAAAGGGTACATTCTTCTTTCATATGAAGCTCTGCATTTATAAGCAAAACTTCACGTATTTAGCTAATTCATCAATTGCCACGTTCATATTTATTCATTATTATGTGGTTGTCTTTGCTGAATATTTAGCTTATATATATAATTGTGTGTGTGTGTTTGTGTGTGTGTGTGTTTGTGTGTGTGTGTGTTTGTGTGTGTGTTTGTGTGTGTGTGTGTTTGTGTGTGTGTGCGTGTGTCTGTGTGTCTGTGTGTGTGTGTGTGTGTGTGTGTGTGTGTGTGTGTGTGTGTGTGTGTGTGTGTGTGTAGAGGGAGAGAGACAAGAGTAGCATTAAATAGGCAGTAAACTATATGGTAGGAACGATAGGTATACCAGTGAAATGACTGGTTCCGTCAAGCAGAATATATGATACTTGAATTACTAAAACTATAATTATATACACAGTACATATCAGTGTTTCAATCAGCTTCCTTTAACCTTTTATTTGGGACTTCCATACAATCAGAAAGCTTAGAAATGATGAACCCACGAACAATCACCGCAAGAATTCCTTATTCACCCGTTGTTGCTCTTTTTCAGTTTCGGCATATTTCAGTAACACTGATGATGTGGCCTGTGAAAAAAAAACTATACAAATAAAAAAACAAACACAAAAAGCAAAAGTAAAAGCAAAAAATGCAAGAACAAAAAATAGAGAAAAGGAAAAACAAAACAAAAAAGAGTGTTGTTAACCTCTCAACAAATTTCAAACTGCTCATCAAATATGCCCCCTGTATACGTACTAGTAAGAAGACGGCGTGTGGAGAATTTAGGAGGGTTAATTAAGGCGAATAGCGGCGACTTGCGCCAACGGATTTTGCCGACGCTGACTGCTGCCAAATGGCGCCGTCCTTCACCAAGTCTGTACTCTTCTCGTGCAGACCTATATCACAAAATCAAGCTACTTAGAGAAGAACGTTTGTTGTAGTCATTGCTAGGCGCTATTAGCAGTGAGACCCTATCATGTGGCAATATTTGTTGTCCGAATATAGCATGAAAGTTTGTAAAAATGGAAATTTTTAACTTCATAGGTATTTAATCTTTTGACACGATCGAGATCCGAAATAATGTCGTGCTTACTTGAATACTTCATATCGTCTGTTTGCATTTTCGGTTTGAGATCATGACAAGAAAACTATTTTCCGAAGGAAAGTCATGTTTTGTTTACAAAAATAACATTTACAGAATACGTGGTACCATTTGGTTGAAATAAAAGCTTTCGATGATTGTATGTGATCGATCATGCAAAATGGATACATTGACAGCATCTTGAACATTGGCCTTTAAATCAAGGTTGTAACCATTCTGACCTCTTACCTGGAGTGGCTGGGTCTAATCCTAGATTGGGAAGAAATAAATGCACTGACCAAACATTTTCGGCAACAAAGCATTAAACTGCCCAGGCAGTCAGTAACAATGTCATCAAGCAACTGGGCACTGAGTCTTGTACAGAGTAAATCATACCACACCCGCCAACGGCCTAATTTATGCGAAACGGTCTCCAATTATTATTATCACACGTTGCGACTGTACCTATAATATTTGGTGTCAAGCATCTTTTTTCATTTTGCTTCCCACGCTCTTATTTATTTAGCCAAACTGGCCAAACATGAGAACCGGATGGAGACATTGCCCAAAATGCTTTACCCAATGAGACACGATTGGTGGTAATACAAAGATCTTTTGATACAGACGTTGTTTTAAAATTGTGGGATAGATCGCATCACTTCTGAGCATAAGATAGTAGCCTAGAAGTACATCTGTATGTTTCTCATGCTATAAGCATCACCTCACCAGTTGAGCCATAAGATGCATAATGTTTCTAAATATCTCAGTTTTTTCCCTGTTCTATAATGTTTATTATGTTAAAGATATTATTCACAGTTTTGTGTAGATTAATTGAACAGTAGCTGTGTTTGTACCCATAAGTAAAAGTGTAATCAGATTAGCAGATATGGAAATTAAATTTCATAAATTATTACCACGTAGAGTTGTACATTTAGAGCACCCTCCGAAAAACACAAATAAGTGCCGGTAGTGGACAAAGACGCAAACAGAATAATGGCAGCATACTCTTGCAAAGTTGATATAGCGGGATAAAGGGATTTCTGCTAGATGACACCATATTTTTCTTCATATTTTAAGTCTGCGGTACCTAGGGCATGGTTAATTGGGTTAGATGAAAAACAAGCTAAGCATATTTTAATCAAACGTCATCAGCTGGTCCACCTGTGGCATGACCAAATAAATGGAGGGCATATTCCGGTGTTTACCTATTAAAAGACAAAATCCCCATGTATTAGAATTGCCGTATGAACCGCAATAAAACTCTGAAGCATATAGAATATGTGGAACTGAGCTTACTTGCGCCGGTCTTTATATTCGTTGGATCTGAAATATCTGGGGTAACAGTCATTATCCATTCAGTTCCCCTGGTTCTTCTTACAGATAATCATTAAGCTTTGGTACCAGGAAGGCAACGATGTGCCATTTTCCTCAGAATTGATCTTTTGGGAGTCCACAAAGCAATTGTAGCTCATGTTTGGTCTTCTCTTGGTGTTGTGTTTTGTGCGTGTATGAATTCATCAGCGCTATCCTCAAGGGAGAAGAAACATTCAACAACAAGCATCTATCTTCAGCTGGTTTCAATGGAGCTCCTTTATACGCCCTAGAAGACCTCAGATGGCGTTTTGGTCAACGTAATGTGCCAGACGCATAAGTCATTTTGAAATATGGAAACGCTGTATAAATGGCAATACCACAACCATCTTACCGAGCTAAGCGTCAGATATCTCTTACTGTTTAGTATACCCAAGAAAAGGGGAACAAGGCCACTATGCAATAAGTAGCATGGGATCAACTAAAAAACAAACAAACAAACAAACAAACAAAAAACAAAAAATAGCAAACAAAGCAATAACTAAATAATGTTGAACGATGTAACTTACAACCAAAATTGAAAATTGATGGTTGCAAAGCTTTTGATAGGCTATGCTGTTTTTCTTAAAGCATTTTGAGCACCTTTAACGTAAATCAATGACATTAGCAGGGTTATATATCAGAGATCGGAGCCGCCGTTACAATTATTACCTAGTTAAACAATAGTTTCCCGGACAGAAGCGGGTGTGGCCGACAAATGAACTACCCTGAACCGGAGTGACCAGTTTGTCAGAATGACAAATTTTGGTTACTTTAAAATTGATAAATAACTGTAGCATAGCAGTCAAGAGCAGTTTCCCGCATGCTATATGTAGTAGAAATATAGTTGCATAGAAATTGAATTTGATATGTCTTGCTTCTTCGTGTCATCTTAATCTTAATCATCTGGTGCAATATGAACGTTTCACATTCATGTAGAATGTTGCTATTTTTAACTTTTCATTTTTCTCACTGATGTTCACCAATATATATTTTTTTCTTGCGAGTAATCCAGCTTCCGTAAATATATGCATTTTTTGCAAGACTAAGCTGATCAAATAATGTGGAGGAGGGTCACTTATGGACGACCATTCTTTCTTTCACACACACACACACACACACACACACACACACACACACATATATATATATATATATATATATATATATATATATATATATATATATATATATATATATATATATATACATCGTAGGCAAAAAATAACGTAACGTTCTCCTAATGACAAGGTTTTAAGTTTGTTGTAATAGCGCCACGATTCATGAGCAAAGGCAGATAATCGTGCTTCACAAGGTACCCGTAAGGCACATGGTTGTCTTGCTGTATTGATATACATATATTAGTCGATCACTGTGCATTAGTTTATCTATTATAGTGACATGCTGCTGATTAAAAAGAGACACACGGACGCCATATGTCTGCACATCACTCTGTTTCATGTTCTTCAACAATTGTGGCCATAAACACAGAATGAAATATAACAATGTATTACTTTTCAAGGATAATAACGGCAAAAATGAATCTATGTCAAGGAAGACAATGGCATTAGAGTAGTATACATGGACCTACAGATAACATAATATGAATAGGTCCCAAGCAGATCAGTCTAGATCAGAAATCTTATATGTGTGTATTAATCTCGAAATAAAGGAAACCAATTTATTATAAAGCACGTATCAGCTAGATACAGCTGTACCTTATTAGTGTCAGGCATCAGACTTGTGCTGATATGTTTTACCTTGGGGCCCCCTATCTGATTTTATTCAGGCTATAGTAGCTAAATAAATCTTCAATTATGCTTTACATCCGTCTTCCTGTCTCATTTCATGCAAGTCACAATAGCTAAACAAATGTACACTAGTGCTGCTATCTTTTACAGCGGTCCCCTATCAGATTCAATTCAAGCACAGTTACTAAAATGTTAAAATAAGTTATTATCGTTCCGATTGGTTAGCAATACTTTGCCGTGTTTTGGTTCTTTAGTTAAGGCTGTTATTACTTATGCATTTAATAAAAACAAAAATGTAATTTTACAGGCAATAAGTCCAAATATAATAACATACCGGCAGCAAGCTATATCAGTTGGGCACAGTAGAGACATATTGCTTACAGTCTTCCCAATTATTCCTCGACACAAAGGAAACCTGTTTGGTGGGTCGTTTATGCCGTAGATACCTTTGCGACATCTCCAGCATGACGCAGGTCCCCAAAATACGCACCCAATTTTACAACCTGCTTCTCTCCCTCTCTCTCTCTCTCTCTCTCTCTCTCTCTCTCACTCTCTCATCTCTCTCTCTCTCTCTCTCTCTCTCTCTCTCTCTCTCTCTCTCTCTCTCTCTCTCTCTCTCTCTCTCTCTCTCCCTCTCTCTCTCTCTCTCTCTCTCTCTCTCTCTATATATATATATACATCTAGGGACGCAAAAAGACACTGTGATAATCCAAATCTGGGTTGTTTTCTACCAAAATTGCCCACTGCCACATTGTACGAACTCTCTTGTCTATACGTCAGCAAACGATATTTTACACAGCCTCGAAATGCTGTCAAAATTGGAGCATGAATCCTAGACGTAAAGCCACATTAAATTATGAGAAATACTACGAAGCTTCCCAGATTTCACAATAGCACATTTAAACACTGGAGAGGGTGGACTATTGACACATTCAAGTAAGAACAAGAAGTATTCCACTGCAGGTATAAACGTCAATACGAATGTGGTCGTTCTTGAAAACTCTGTTTTATGGTATTAACAAAACTTGTAGTAAAGGTTTTTAAAAAAATTATTAGGCAGCCGATGAATCACGCAACAGAATCTAATTTATGTCACCAATCCGAAAAAAACACGGCTGAACTAATCCTTAATACTCACCAATTTACGATGGCTGGCAAAATGTATTTTCTTATTAGTCATACTTTGTTTCTGGTTGGCCACGTCTGATAAATGCCTTAACACGTTAAAAGCTGTAGCTGCTAAAAAGGTAAGGGTATCCCGGATGTTTACGATGGCTATCCCGACCATCAGCAATACTTCAGTCTCCATGTCAGGCAAGGCCCCGAGAGTACAATCTGACGAATTTGGAAAGGCTTTCACCCCTGCAAAAATTAAGGATCCAGGCTTGATACATAAATTTACAGACAATATCCGTTTTACAATTTTCGAATCTGATATTCTTACTATGCTATGATTTTAGCTATGATTCCATAAATGAGTTACTATTATCTCACACTTATGTTTTAGGCATCATGTAAAACAGCGCGAACCTGATTGGTATCCCACATAATAATATAACACAAAGTACATTTGTATATTTGTTGGCAAAATGTTGAATAATATCGAGCATGTTGTTCCAACCCCTTGGTACCCACGCCATGTGAGCTGTCATATTGGCACGAATTTTACTTCTGATTATTTTATCTTAACATGTTTAACCGATAACGCTAATGTAGAGCTGGGGAAATGGTTTTCGTTCTGTCGCCTGGTAGTCAACACTCAGCGCCAAATCTCGTGCTGATAAACAGGACACTCGAGGGTCATAAAGTATGCAATATTCCGAATCGTTACTTTGTGCATACATTCATCACTTCTGAATCATAACTTTTCCTTCACAATTTGCATATATTACATTTCATATAATAAGATTGCGAGCTATATGGACTGCTCTCTTGCTTTCATAAGAGCGATGTACAGTCAAATATTTAATTTGAAAATAAAGACTAAACACACACACACACGACACACACGACACACACACACACACACGCACACACACACACACACACACACGCACACACACACACACACACATGCATACTTACCTCCAAAGGTTACTACTTCGTTTAAAACGCAACTTTACATCATTTCATCAGTGTTTGGATTTATTTGCCTTGGACAGAGGAAGAATTTTGCTTGTATTTCTGGTCTGTGTGTGTGTGTGTGTGTGTGTGTGTGTGTGTGTGTGTGTGTGTGTGGTGTGTGTATTTTCAATGATTTGACCTTCATCATTCTTTAAGGTCACGTGGGTTGTTTGCCAAATACTAGGCAAAGGTAAGCAGCCACTTCCACGCAAAGCATGTTTAGAAAATTTAAGGATGGGAAAATGCTGGGTGGTTTACGCTGGTGAACCTTTTATAGTTTATTTAGGTGTTGAAATCTTGAATATTGAAATTTTAAATCCAACGTTATAATACTGATTAATTAATGTATAGGTTGTTCTTATAAGCCAAGGAAAAATAATAGTTCCTCATCGTGGACACATGACGGTTTTTCACCAGTGTGAAATGTAGGTGTCTGTTGAATGTCTTTTGAAGGGCCGATTACACTATAATACGTTTTTGCTTGGTGCAGCTTCTCGACCAGGTAAACACCCGTTACTTTTTTGGCTATTTTCAGGACTGGTTAGAGAGAGTATGAATTTCTGGTGTGGATCAAATTGTAATTATGGGTGATATAAAAGCAGATCATAATACAAACCACGGCAGGAAACTGGTCGACTTTTGTATGAGCAATTAACTAAATCTGCATCTCAATACACCAAGCAGGGTCACTGAAAACATTTTCAAACCTGTCTCCACCGAGTTATCACAAACATTCCTAATGATGTTTCTAGTGTCAAAGTCCTTCCAGTATGACTAAGGGTCCTGCTTCGACCAGCGTTCTAAATAGACGAATTCCTTCATTTTCTGTTGTTAAAGAGTGTATCCCTAATAATAGTGTAATAATTAGACCTGATGATTCTCCACCAGTAATCTTCATGTTGCTTAGAGAAAGGTATAACGTATCCATAAAAGAGCCAAAAAGAATTTGTCTTTGTGGCCTCATATCAGGCAAGTGCGTAACAGGTACATAGAAGACTTGAGATTTGAGAATCCACGCATTTGTGGATCTATGTCCTGTCACTACTCTGTGGATGCTCAGATTCAGTGTCATTGGAGAGGACAGTGTTAATGAGAGGAGATTCTTCTGAGGGTAACAGGTCAAGTCGTCCCGAAACGAGGTCGTCCCTAGACAACTCGTCCCCAACGATCTCGTCCTAATGGCAGGTGCTCCCACACTATCTCGTCCCAGTGCTAAATCGTCCCGTTGCCACTTCGTCCCATAGTCAAGTCTTCCAAAGGTCAAGTCGTCCTAATTCCAGCTCGTCCCAATACCAACTCGTTCCAATTTCACAAGTCCCTGTTAGGGAACTGACTTCAATTTAGGTTACATATTTCATTTACGCTGTGGATAGCCTGTTATCACAGACATACGTTTCGAACTTAAAATTAGTAATTAGATCCTTACTCGAATACAGCGCGTGCGAGACGCAAACAAGGGTGCAGGTAATCTACAGAAATAAAGAAATGGTCCCCTACCGGTGATTTTACATTCACTATCAAATATTAACCGTCTATACACTTCTGATAAATATGAAGATCCATTTTGGTACAAGTTTACGCAATACGACTAGGTTTTAAAGAAACTAGAGCTAGTTGACAATCCAGGTGAAGAAAAAGAGGTCTGCCATGCATAGTAGATTGTATCTGTGTTTTCTGTGTACCATTTACAGATTTTACTTCGCATTTCTAGAAAACCTGCCTATATTCTATAAATTTACAGCGGAATGGACCCTCATATGAATAAGATGTGCCGCGTTTCCCAGCCTAAATTAGGGCCTTTTGTACTGATAACACAAAAAAATATTGAAATTCTTTAACACTGGTTTACAGGTGCAGAACAGGCACAGGAGTACAATGTAAAGGATTAGAAAGGTGGTTGAGACTGTGTATGGCAAGGCTTTTTTTTTTAATTTACCACAACAGTCATGACAGATTACCGACTTCGGATCTTTCATGGAGAGTGTTTGACGTATTTCGGACGGCCTCACTGATCATCATTTTGTTTTTGTTTATTAGTTATGTGACCAAAAATCCCGCCCAAACTGGATTTGATAATTTTTTAAATGAAAAAGATTTGAAAATTGCAAAATTACCCAAATGGGCCATATCCCAAGTTTCGCGTCCTCGGTACTCGCCCTGGCGTGATCTCACATCGTCGTTTTATTTCGACTTAATGACAGGCATTTTCGCCTGTCATCAAGTTGCAATCACAAACTACAATTTAATGGACGTCAATTATTAAATATTTAGATATTCAAGTTGGTCGTGAGTGTACATTCACAACTTATTATGTAGTCAACCTACTGATCCTACAAAGCCTAACGAGCAATTATTTTCTGTTTTCATGCGCCCATTTGGGGACTTGGCAACTTTTGGCGGTCTTTCCATTTTCTATGCTAGTAGTATATGGGAGTCTGGGACTCCATTTTCGCCACTATATTTGCACATTCAAAAACGTTGCTTTTTGAAAAAGTCTTAGTTTATCTCCTTTGAAACAACATCATGCCTTCAGCTACACGTCTAAAACACATCGAATGGTGTGATCATGTTGTTTGGATTCTTGTTGATGGTTATTCTAGGCCTAGAGGGGGTTTTTGATGGAATGTGTTAGTGTCAGTGGACTTGTATGGATGATGATCATCGTTAAGACGGTGGTTGCAAGTAGTACTTTTTCAATCATTTTATTGATATTTTCAACAAATTTGGAACCTGTACTTGCAAATTCACTGCTGAGGTGCTGATTTTGGTCCCTTTTCGTGAATTGTATGCTCCTATATGCACACGGATAATGCACCTGTTCAAGCCAATTTAACGAAATAGGCCTATGATTTTAAACATTTATTTTTTCATTCTTGTCATGTTAAAACTAGACATGGCTTTTTGACCCTATGGACCTTTGCACGTTCGTTTTGGACTTTGTTTTGATACAAGCGAACTATAAATCTGTGTGAGTCAGCTATACATACCAAGGGACATTGCCTTTGGTCGGAATTGACTTGATTTCTTTTTACATTAGGACTTCGATTGGGATATGGTAATGCCACTGTCTAATTGATATTTGAATATGGTACAGATAGTTGCCATTTTCATTCACTGGTGTCTTCGCTTTTCTGAGTTGTATTCACAGAGTTCACATGATTCCGCATTCTAGATGTTTCTATACCTATTCAATGGATGCTCATAAACGTTTTGTCCAATATTTTTAGCTTCTTGAAGTGAATGGATTGAACTTATCATACTTCTGTTGTCCACTCTACATATATTGTTCATACACCACGTGACAGATTTCACTGAAAACTCAACTAAAAGCTAAAAAAACCCCATCTTTTGTACATTGCTTCCAAAAACAATCACTGGCTCCACGAGACGCACTGCCTCAACTGGTGCCAGGGAAGGACAGAACGTCGAAAGGACTACGATACACAATTAATTTGCAAAATTGCAATCCTGAATCACGCTTCAAAAATTAAGTTTGCCGTCAATCCCTGCATGTAGTCTTTATGCATTTCAAAGTAGAAATATGGACGATAGCGCATCACGACTATATCTCGTGGCGGCCCTCTGTATACGCTGGAGAAGATAGAGTTTGGGGGCAAGTTGCCCTGGGGACGACTTATCAATGGAACGCATTGATATTGTGACAATTTGGTATTGGGACGAGTAGGTATAAGTAAGAGTTTGTATTAGGACCACCTGGTTTTAGGACAAGTTGGTATTGGGACGACTTGGTTATTGGACGATTTGAAATGGGGACGAGATGGTCAGGGACGAGATGGACAGGGACGAGTTGGCAATGGGACGCCTGGAAGGTAAATCCTTCAATATTCATTGTACCTTTTACTTATTAATTATAATAAATCATTTTAAACAAAACCAAATCTCCTGAATTATCAGTAATCAACCATAACAATCGTACTTACACTGACAACGAAATTAAGGCACATATTTTTAATGATTTTTTTTCTTTAAAAGAATACAGTGCAGTTGATACGAATTGTACCCTGCCTAAAAAACTTCCAGGAATTTCAACATCCCACAGACTTTGTAAGTTTTATTTCAGTAAGAAATAACGAACTATTTTTCATTCTTAAATCCCTGGATACTACAAAGGCCAATGGGCTAAAAGGAATAAGTGCATTTGTGCTCAAGGAAGCTGCTCCTGCAATATCAGAGCCGCTTACTAGAATTATCAATAACTTAGTGTCAAACAGATCCTCTCCCAGTGAGTGGAAAGAGGCCAATATTGTTCCAATTTTGAAAAAACAAAAAGATTCCTAATGAGTGTAGCAAATACAGACCTATCTCCCTTTTAAGCTGTGTGGCCAAAGTCTTTGAACGAGTCATTTCCAAATATGTTTTTAACTTCTTTCGTGACAAACAGGCGATTTCCGGCCCACATTTCGGCTTCACACCTGGTGACAACTCTGTCCACCAATTGTTATTATTTGACCATCATTTGTGTCAAGTTGATTTGTAAAAAGAATTGAGAATAGTATTCTGCAACATCTCAAAGCTTTCAACAGAGTCTATCATCCTCGGCTGTTACTTAAACTGGAACAGGCTGGGATCACTGGACAACTATTAATGTGGTTTAACAACTCCATATATAACCGTCTTCAAAAAAAAGTGTTATTCAGAGTGACACGTCTTACTTGGGCCAAGCCGATGCATATGTTCCCATGGGCTCTGGTTTTGGTTTCTTTAGTATTCTTAATTTTCATAAATGATATAGCAAAAGCAGTGCGATGACCCTTAAGACTATTTACTGACGTATACCACCTACTTCATAACTGTAAAGAAGCGCGCTGCCACAACGGCTTCTCGTAATCTGATCTGCAGGAAATCGAAACTTGGGCTCCACCTTGGCTGGTGGTATTCAACCCATTCAAAGACTAAATCTATGATAATTTAGAGGAAGGGAATACTTGGAAAACATCCAGAGCTTGTGCCCATAGATCAAACTTTGCAAAATGAAACTGAACATTGACATTTTGAATTTATACTGCGATCAGATTTGACATGGTTCAGTCACATAAACGAAATTACTAACAAAGGCGTCAAAATGGTTACTATTTTGAAACATTTACAAACGCGTCTCAGTAGAAAATCCATGGAAATTTTGTATCTCTCTTCCATTCGCCTTTTTTAATATGGATCTTATGTCTGGGAAGAATGTATTTCATCGAAATTTGAAAGATAAGAGATTATGCAGCTAGCAGCAGCACGAGTTATAATGCGATTTATGAAGAGGAAGGTTTAGAAAAATTATCGGAACATCGAACCACAGGTAAAATTTTATTTTACCAATTGTGTATAGATTGGCTCCCTTTTATTCACCAAATCTACACCCGAACTATGTTTATGATAGAAATTGTTATGATGATAAAATCGAAGTCTTTCCTTAGTGAGCAATCAAACAAATCTCTTTGATCTATGCTTCTTCCCGTCCACAGTCAAACTTTGGAACAGCGTACCTGTTCATACACGAAATTCTAAAAATGTCGATTAGTTCAAATCCAGACTCAATACGAACACAAAGAAATGTAACAAATTATATTATCTGGAGGAGAGGAGACTGACAGCCCTTCACGCATGCTTGCCAATGAAATGTGGTATATCTCGTTCAGATTTGTTAAGCGTTGTGGACTCTCCAGGATGTGCCTGTGGTACAGCTAACGAAGTTGCCTTTTATTTGATTTTTTTGTGAATGTATGATATATAAAATTCATCGTAAGGCACTTTAAAATGTTATCCTGCCTCCGGCATCTTTTACTGTCCAAACACTTTCATTTGGGTCTAAAAACTGTACTTTCACAGAAAATGAAGATATTTTAAAGTTGTTCATAAATATATTATTGAAACAGCTAGATTTGACACCTGTTTATATATGAGATTTAATGTTTTATGCGTGCATGGTTACATAATGAGAGGACCGACTCCAACCACCATCTCTCTATCTGTGAACAGGTGCTGTTTTATTCTTCCAGTCGAGTGGCTTGCCACTCTATCTGTCCTTGTCATTTTAGCGTTTTTCTTTGCATCATGCCCCAAGTGTTGTCAATCGTCTTCTTTAACGTCTGTCTCCTGTGTTGGGAAGAAGGATTAGTAAAGAGCACTGCCCTGTTCCTAAATGTCCTCGATGAAAAATGATTGAATCAATGTATAGGTTTGACATAGACAGTGATTGGAGTGGCTGTGGCGTGTAAAAAGATTATATATATATATATATATATATATATATATATATATATATATATATATATATATATATATATATATATATATATATATATATATTGTGTGTGTGTGTGTGTGTGTGTGTGTGTGTGTGTGTGGTTTATTTTGTTTTGTGGTGTTTTTCATATTTCCTTTTTTCAGAACACTGGCAAGAGAGAAGTGGTACTGTTGCTCCTGTTTGTATAATAATCATTAAAATGATAATCTCCATGTTTACTTGTCACCAAATTAGCCTTATGGGAAAATGCATACGATGTGAATTACTACATGCTAGATACACATAAAATACATTAAAATGTCATTCTCAATGCTTAATGGTCATTAAATTACACCATCTGAGACATCTGCTGTGGACTACCTTTTGCCACACACAAGAAAAAAATCATTAAAGATGTCAACCTCGATGTTTCAATGATTATCAAATGGTCGCATCTCTAAAAATGTATACGTTGTGGATGATTACAATCACATGAATTACATTTAATAGTTATAATATATATGTATATATATATATATATATATATATATATATATATATATATATATATATATATATATATATATATATATATATATATATATGTCATTTTCAGTATCATCAAGTTGTCCCATCTGGTGTTCGAGTAGGATTTGTAGCGTAAAAGTTGCATCAGATATGATTACTACCAATCTCCTTTGTGGCACACATTGTTATCTTACTGCATCGCCGCTTTCTATTACATATACACAGTTGTTTGACATGGAATATGAAAGAAGCCAAGTATTGACACAACACGACACCATGTTTTGTGTGATCTAGAATCGACGCATTTATTACACTGATAAGAAGCTGTCAAAATATTATAGTAGATTTTTTTCTGTGTGTTGGAGCAAAAGCATAAAAACACATCGCAGCTTCATGTTCGTCAACGGCCTGTGTACAATGATGTACTGACAAAACTCAGCGATCATTGTAATACTACAAAGACACATAGACCCCATTAGTGTAATACTGAGCAAACTACATATTATGTGGTAATTTTACGGTGTAAACGGGCACGTGCATTTCATAACTGAACATGTACGCAATAAGCGCTCCTACATGCCTTCCACCAACTCGATCTGTAGTCAGCAAGGTATATATGGCTGTCCGCTTGTTCATATTCATCTTGGTGCACTTTCTTTACGCGGTTGACATTCATTTCCTTATCAGGCCACCCAAGCACTATCTTTTGAATCTTAAGAGGAAACAATATATTGGTGCACAGGTTCTGATCAGCAGATGAATAGGTTCCCCGGTAACTCTGGTTCTGAGAATCTGTTCGTGGCTTTTAATTTGTTTCCGATTTCAGAGTGCTCTTCTCCATATCTCGCATGATTCACGGTATGGGTACAATATTCTGAGCTAAAAAGCTGTCGGCATGTCCTCCATCAAGGACATCCCGATCTTTGCTCAACTTTTGTTTCTTAAGGCTCATAGACCTGTTATTCGCATAAATACTCAACCCTTTCCCCTACAGGTCTTCCTTATCATATTTTCCCTAAGGTAGCCCGGGCAGTTATTCTGGTATTTATACATAGAGACAGTTTAATTTGTGACTCTAAGTATACGGTAGCTTGAGAAGTTTAAGCACTTGCGATTAAGAACTCACGTGTTCTTTACTTTACTTTCTGCAGTAACACAATTCCGCTGTTTACAGGGTACTATGAGCACACACTTCATCTATGTCTTGCCATATATGAATTTTAGTAATTGCAAGTGAAGGAAAATTTAAAGTTACACTATGGTAGAAATCAATAAGTTGCAACTTACTTTGAGAGGACAAAGCATTAGGGAAATCGTGTGATGCATTGTTAAGGACGCAGGGTTACTAACCTCTTTTAGTGTGTTTCCTTGATAATGAGACGGACCATTACCCGATATCCATATCCATATTCAAATCATGTATATAATGATGTGTACACTGTTTCATGTCTATTCCCGCATTTCCTTTCAGGAGCACGTCAGGAAACCAACGTTTGCAAAACAGTTACTGAGAGCTTAGTGCACTATACTCCATAAGTTGTCGATCCTTTACATATTTTACTGTAGTTCACGATAACAGCTACGGCAACGTGCCTTGCTGGGATTATTTTCAAAGAAAGAAAAATCGCTATGCCTTTTATACTGCATTTTCTGTCGCGCTTTGTAACTAGTTTGTTCATCACAAAACATCATTATGATCGCACATGAAACGTTTAAACTTTATTGACTGCATCATTTAAACATTCAAATACTAATTTTGCTAAGGAACAAGACATACATACATATACGTCTGAAACAAATGACACAAGACATATTTGTAAAGACAATGACAATTACATGATTCTAAGAACAATAACAGCCAAATATAGGGATTTAATTTTAGCTGTCGTGAAGCAAATTCAGCTACCTTGAATATACTCGATGATGAAATCAGAAAAAAAAGTAAGTTAAAATATAATGTGAAGGAAAACAAATCTTGCTGCTTTAAAACATTAAGAATAGTAAACTTTGAACAACTTTCGAACAAAGCACGACACGATAAGGTAAAACGTAACATTTCCACACACACACACACACACACACACACACACACACACATATATATATATATATATATATATATATATATATATATATATATATATATATATATATATATTATAGAAGATTTTGATTTAAATGAATAGTACATATATCAGTGCTCCGGTAATTCAAGTCATTTTTCCATTGTGTAATGTATTTAATTTTATGGAAGTTTGTAATGATTTAAAGGAATAAATAGTTTATTACAGATTGGTTATAAATCAATCCAAGAACACTTTTTGTAGATAATATTCAACCAATGAGATGCGAGAAAAACTTATTTTTTCATTGCTAGCTAAAGCCTGGCAAGGTGTCGGTGCTGTATGTACGCTCTGGAACAAATGTTAATCACTTTGAGGACAGAAGTTGTCTTTGAAATTCACTCTAAACAGCTGATTGATGGTTTGTCAATGACCGTTTGGACGATATTTTAAATATCTTATACATTCAATACATTAATTTTGGAAAATAAGTTTAAAATGGCATTTTTTTCATTACAAAGTCATATAAAGTTGAAGAGCTTTGTTTATGCTTTGTAGACATTTGACTTCCAGTAATGTGAAAAACAAGCCACATTTTCTTCTAAATTGACACTCTTTATTTTTGTTGGAAGAACAAAGGAGTTCGTTGATGGGTACAAAATAGGGTCACCAACAAGTTACATACCATATTTTATATGATTGTCTAGAAAGGAGAACTGTATATATGAATCCAAAACTGACTGATATTGGGCTATACACATGTATCGAATTTTGGGTATGATATAAGATATATACAGAACTTCACGGCAATCGAAGAAATACACCATTGGATTCTATCTTAGAAAATTAGATACATAGTAGTTGTTTAAATTTCATACGAAAATCATATGTAGCTAAAGTTTAAAACTAGTTAGTGTTAGTCAATACGGGGGAATGAATTGGCTATGTTTCAGGCATCAATATCAAAATCGTAGACAGTAGATGGGAATGCTGACTTTTTATATATAGGATACTTCGCAAGTAATTAGCAGGTTCACTTTTGGCAACAAGACGCTTTACATGATCACATTTTTCTTCCGAAAAGGCACATGTGTAATTAGAATATAATCGTTAACACCATCAGCATATAGTTAGCAGTACTTAAAGGAAATCTGCAATTAGGATTTCCAAGATGTACAAGATACGAGTGACTGGTCTCCCTCATCCAGCGTCGGGGGTGGGAGTAAAAAATAAGATATGGAAACTATAATTATACATTGGAACATAAAATCAAACAAGTTGGCCTATAACCGCTACTTTCAAATTAAATTTACTGCCTGGAGCTAAATCTGGACATCTATGATCTTTAAACTGTTCATGCTTTCATGTATAATCGTTACGTTATACATTTTGTGTGCTTTTTGGATAAAAATACCATAAATTACATCAAAGGCTTGGTGTCTGCAAAGTTGTAACTCATGCTACAGGTGTTGCCATTATGGTTATGACTTTTGTTCACTTTATTTTTAAACCCAGGGACAGATTTTTAAGATCACTAATTCGATCACGCATAATTATAATACATGAGGACAGTCATGTCGCCTCTTGACGTATCCTGGTACATATCTGTGTAGTTTCATTTGCTACAACAGTAGAGCTGTCTTTTTTGTCTTCTTTTCTTATTAGTTTATGAAAATACAATTTTTGGAATTGTTCTGTTTTAATCTAGCAGTTGAGGCACATATTAAAGAAGTATTGAACTACTTATCAAATATAGCGAAACACGGGGAAGTGCTTTCAAGTGGCTTCCCTTTTCATTTTGTATATTTAAGAATAGCACCCTGTGGGAAAAAAGAAAAATATAATATATGTCTTCAAAATACTATGAAACTTAACCATGTCCCTGAATTTGTTCTCATCTGCATCAGGTGTAAAACTATGAGAATGCAAAGTTAAAGTTTGCTTATTTGCATGTCCAAAACTCTATTTTCAAAAATTAAAGACTGATAGCCCCAAATATGGGCCTAAAAGAAACTATTTGGATGACACTTTTTAGGTTCATGGTGTTTGGAACCAAAGAAGCATCATTTTTAGAACTTCAGACTGGATTTACTGAGAAATAGACACATACACAATATATGTCCCCTTTCATCTAGATATTTATGTTGGCTTATTTATTCAATTCGCACAATACTTCGTTGATAAGAATATACATCAATTGATAGAACAAGATGATGAAACTTCAACACTGTACACGTTCATCAAGGTACACCAAAATTTAAAAAGAGGCAAAAACGTATATGTAGACAGTACAAAGTTTGAACCGCTGGACATGCCATCCTTTAAAAAAATGAGACTTGTCTAACCTGTATGGTATTCTCTGAAAGGAAATTCGAAAGCGAACAAGAAAGCCTAGTTTAGTGAATTTTGTATGTCTAAGGTGTCAAATTGTCTCTGTGAAAACACAGTCTCAAATGCCTGGAAAACGTGTCTGAGAGTTCTGATTTTTCAAAACTTTCATAGGGAGGCCCCCCGGACCCCCGCTCTGCGCTTCGTGCCTCCGGCACTCGCTATTCTAAACCCCTTTTAGGAAATTCTGGATCCACCCCTGTTAATATCTGTGAATAAGCTTATATCATTATGGGTCCATTGTTTAAATGAATCATGTCTTTTTATTTCTATAGATACACTTTGGGGCCTTACTCACACTGCATATATTCAGAATTAAATGGATTTAGGCAAGGTTGGTTGCATGCATAAGCTGCAATACACGCTAATTTGCCCTGTTTACAACAACGACCTGTAAGCTTGGGGGATTTACATCCACATTTTAGGATGTCCCCACATATTTTGGGCACTGGTGATAGAGTTGGGCAACTAACAATTACCAATGTTATTATTATTGGGCATGCACAGCACTTTCAAAAGATCGTGAATCATAGAGACCTCGTACATAAACGTGAAGCTCATCAAGGCCTGCATTATATTGACTGATACACACTTATTTCCCTCACTTACACTCGGGAATTAAATCCGCCTCCTTTTCCATAAACTGTAAAATTTTAAATCTTACATGTAACTATGGATAATTATACTTACATACGAATAGAAATAAAAGGAACTTTACTGCCATTATTTTATTTATTTATTTATTTATTTATTTATTTATTTATTTACTTATTTATTTATTTATTTATTTATTTATTTATTTATTTATTTATTTATTTATTTATTTATTTATTTTTGTTTACGGTACATACATGTCTTCAAGGAATGGCCGCTAGTCATTGCAGTTTACAGAAGAGCGCGTCTTTATTCAATCTGCGTGGGGGTAGGGAAAGGTACTTTTATGGTCGTTTTCTTTCAATCCAAATGACTAAATTTCATATAAATAGTCGTAGTATAGTTAAAATTAAGTGAGGATGATTTTGAAATATTAACTATAGTCCTAGGTTATCTCGATTCTGAAATTGAGCCACTTTTGTTCAGGCATTGACTGCAAAATGACATTTATTTCTCCACAGAAATGGACATCAGCCATTAATATTTCATATATATATATATATATATATATATATATATATATATATATATATATATATATATATATATATATATATATATATATATATATATATATATATATATATATATATATGTATATATATATATATATATATATATATATATATATATATATATATATATGTATATATATATGTAAGCATATATAGCCTCTTTGGTGAAAAAAATCAAACAATTTCATATGAAAAAAATCACTATTCTATCGTTACCATGGTACACGTTACCAATGCACTACCGGGTGCACCGGGTGTCCGTGTCTGGTACGCTCTTCTAACTAAAAACTACAAGTTTAGGTGGGAAGGGCAAAGTGTAAACGGGATCATTAACTAGCTACTTTACACGTTTGAGCCTCCAATCTACTTAACATTAGAACGCTTTCTGCTCATTTGCCCTTGGCCCTCATATACAGACCATGTCACGGGGAATTTGTGGAGTTGTCCAAAATCTCACATACTGGCTGCAGAGAACCTCGCGGAATTCAAACTGTCCTTTGAAAGTGGGATTGGGCTCACAGTTTCGTGTTCAAAAGCCACAAGAGCTTGTATTTAACATTCATACTTGGATCAGAATATTTCTTTTAAATGTTTCAATGTACGTGTATATGGAAAGGTATTCATGAGATGTCGTATTTATTGCCGTATATGGAATTGATACGTTATGCTGCGCTGCACATGGGTGGGACAGATAGACAGTCAGAGAGAGCAGAGGGAGGGAGGGAGGGAGAGAGGAGAGAGAGAGAGAGAGAGAGAGAGAGAGAGAGAGAGAGAGAGAGAGAGAGAGAGAGAGAGAGAGAGAGAGAGAGAGAGAGAGAGAGAGAGAGAGCAATTTCACCAACTGCTTGGTCCAACTTGGGAGGAGAACCATTGCTGCGTTTCATCGTTGCACCCTGGAGTTATGATAGCCCCAAGTTTGTACCGTTCCACTCCATTGTACAACCATCCGGTCCGATTGGTGGTGATGCCAGCAGGCTGGATGAGCTGGTTAGCACCTCCCTATCAGGATGTTTGTCAGTTCCACGATTTTATCTGAGTGAGTATAAAAAATTACGATGAACATTTTTCACTACTTTCGTACTTTTTATAGCCTTGAGTGCTCCGTGAGATTTAAAATCAGATTGTTAAGCTTATGTTGATGAGGTCGTGCTCAACGTTGTACAACAGAAGTGTTCGGTTTTCGTTTTTGTAATATTTAAAAATGTTTCCAGAGTTTCTAAATATGCAGCATATGATACCCTTCAGAGGCATATAATATACAACAATTCATGTAGATGTAGCTTGTTTTAGTCTTAACATTTGTTGCCAAAGCAGATTTGTTGTGAAATATTGCAGACTCTCGAAAAATTTCAAATTAAAAAAAAAAAAAGAAAAAAAAAACAAAAAACAACAGAATCTACTCAATATATAGTTTTAAGTTGATTGTGGGTGGATCGAGTTTTCTTGATATGGAATGTTTTGAAAATTTCATTTTTGCAAATGCATCGGAGTAGAAAGGGGGGCAGAAACGGGTTTTCATAACAAAATAAAAAAGTGTTACTGTTTTTGATCGCATATTGTGTCTCCTGGATCAGCAAATGTATATTTCCATTAATTGATGTGCAATAAATATACTTAAAGCTTTATAAGCTGCATTTTAAAGGTTATATTGCATCACATAGTCTATGTAATTCTATGTTTGAGAGTGAACTATAATTTTCTAGAGTGAAATTCAAAAGTAGTAAATCACTGTAGGTCACATGATATTAACATTGTTACAAATAAAATCGTTACGCGCCTGTACCATGACGTCATGCATTGACATTTTAGACAAAATCAAATGTGCTCGAGCAACGTTTCACTATACGTCACGCGTGACGTAAAATAACTGTGATGAACGTAAAAAAAAAACACGGCACACCAGGTGGGCGTTGAAAGTAGGCCTAGGGCATAATTTTTTTGCGATGAATACCATATGAAGCCACAATAAACAAAATCTTCCATGGCTTGAGAGTGAGTTACTAGTTTTCTCTGACCTGCCTGCGGTTACTCGCGATTTTCCCCACGAACAACAATCCCTCTTGAGAGAAAACTAGTAACTCCCTCTCAGCCATAAAAGATTTTCTATTGCAAAGCCTAACGCTCATTTCAAAATCACATTTATTTGTATAATTATTTATCTTTGAGCAGCCATTCCTATTTTTAACATTATGTATATATATAAAAATATATATACCATGTGACAAAGCCTTTCAGATTCATTATCATAAAAAATATGTAATTAATCAAAACATCAATGCCACCATCAATAGCAATTAAAAGTTTTGGTTTGACAACACGCAGGTTGTGTGCCATGTGGTGACATTTATGTTACTCAGACTAGATCACTGCTCAGCCCAAGACGATACAAGCCAAAACGGAGGAAACTCATGCTGAGTTAATATCATGCTGTGGGTTAGCATATTGTATCCAACAAAGAACCCCAGCTAAGCACCCTCCTTCTGCATCCATGTCATAGAATTATATAAAGGTTCAGGAATAAAATGACAGTACTTGGTAAGGTAAAACGATTTGAAGATATCGATGCATCTTATAAATGGTACAAGATCACCAAATACTGAATATATGTGTATTGCGCCAAAGACGCATTATTAACTGCTGCTTATGGGTATGAAACAAAAAATCTCTTTATTGAGATAGCTTAAGTATAATTTGTAATGCAAATCTCTGAAAAAACTATGTTGTTCAATGATCCGTGTAATTTTTGATATGGTAGTGCATAGTTTGCGAATTGTCGTAAGGTGCTGTCTGATCGCCTTGAATAGATTCAGTATAATATTAATGGTGCCAAAATATATACTTGTGCTTTCAAACACACGTCAATTATTAACTTATTGCGTGAACTTGGGTAGTCATCTACGGAGCTCCAGAGGGGACATGAGAGGGAAATGATATTATTTCATTCCCACGCAATAATTATTTCGTTCCTTCGCAATATTATTGCGTGGGAACGAAATTTAAAAAGTTTACAAAAACAGGTACATCTGGAGCCCCAATGGGGACATAGAAGAAATTTTGTTATTTTGTTCCCTCGCAATAATTATTGCGTTCCCTTGCATTATCTTTTTCGTTCCCTCGCAATGCTATTCGATCCACGGAAATAATCTCGCAATAATATCTCATTTCCTCGCAATATTATTATGCTCCCTCGAAATAATCATTCAGATCCCTCAAAATAACTATTACGTTGCCTTGCAATAATTATTTTTTCCCTCGCAATAGCATATCGTTACCATGCAATATTATTTCGTCCCCTTGCCATAATACATCGTTCCCTCGCAATATTACTACAAGGGAACGATATTGTTGCGACGGAACTAAGTAATTATTCCGAGGGAACGCAATATTATTGCGAGGGAACGAAATGATTTTTTTCTGTCATGTTCACTCCGGGGCTCCGTAGTCATCACTTGTAAACAGGCGTAAATAGTTTAAATATATCCTCTTCTACACAATCTACCACAGAATGACGGTTTCCTATCTGTCTAAGATTGTGCCTCCTTCTCTACATTGTCGTGCTCCCCAATCCTCAAGGTCCCTACGCCCAGTTTGATATAAAACGTCGCATTTCGGCAATTCTTTTCTCCAAGGTGCTATTAGACAGTGGAAGAACATGCCATCTGACATCAGAGAGTCCCCTTCCTTACAAATATTTAAATCTAAACAGGCTTTCTCTTCTAGCCAAAAAAGTGTTCTTGAACTATACCCTCATTGTGATGGAATGGCTAATATCTGTCATACCCGATTACGCCAGGGATGATCAAAAGTCCTGCCTTTCCGGAGTGAGCAGCCTTTCAGACCCACCTAGTGCCTTTTCTTGCCCGTCGGAAGACTTTAAGCACTTTCTTTTCTTCTGTGTAAATTGCATTGTTTAAAAAAAATTATTCAAGACTCTCATTTTTATAATTGCTCTTGGGTTAGCATTCATCTTATTTTTTATATTGATAGTGATAGGTCCATCGAAATATTTCTCTATGGCAGTAATGAACAATTTGATTGCGAGATAATTCACATATGTAAAGCCTTTCAACCGCTCATTATAATTACCAGACAGCTCAATGATTAAATTGTCCACACTAATGCCTCAATGTATTGTAAATTCTTAGTGCTAGAGGTAGTTAAACCCCAAAAATTTTCACTGCCGAGAACAAAGAAGGACAAGATTGCATATATACCTGTGTCACAATTTACATCAACATTAACTTTTCTTGTGCCTTAAGAGGTGATGAATAATTGATAATTGATAACTTTATAGATTTCAAGGTTAACAACAGGTTTATGGAAAATACCCACATGCACCTCCAACACAAGAAAGTTCTGGGCAATTTTGCATTCGGGGGCGCATGTGTGCCTGTATTTCAATGGTCAACACACATGGGCTTCCTAGTGCCAAATAGTCTGACAACTCTCTAGTGCTACAGGTAGGAAAACCACAAATATATTCACTTCGGAGAACACAGAATAACAAGTTTGCACATATAAATGTGTCACATTTTTCATCAAAATTAACTTGTCTTGTCACTAAAGAGGCGATAATTGACTGATAATGGACAAATTTATAGATATCAAGACTAACAACAGGTTTATAGAAATACCGGCATGCACCTCCAACACAGAGTACTGGGCAATTCAGTACTAGGGGGCGCATGTGTGCAATGGTTCTGACAGGATTTATTTGTATTACACATTCCTTCAGACCATTTAAATGGTTAGATTTTTCCATGTTGGGTTAAATTTGCGGCTGTTAATTTTGCTTACTCAGACTGCTGTTGACAATATGCTCTTACATAATGCTAATAACTGCTTTGGTAACAATTGCGATGCCCTGTGTGTCATGTATATAATTTGTGTGCGTCTTCACGTCCTGAGGAGCCCAACTTGGTCATTTCGATTTACTATTGGTTCATCCAGATGAAATAAACATGTTAAAACCAAAGACACTCGCGTGTGGCTCGTTTTTAAGGCTAACGACACCTGTAAAGGTTAATATATATATATCTGTATGTGGCACTGTCAACAATCGCCACATTTTATACTTTGATGCCTCATATCAAATCATGTGTGTTTTGAGAATTGTTTCATTCTAATATTCTTGTGTGTGTCAGCATTGTGCCAGTTTATTATAGTACAAAATGTTACAACAAAGAACAGTTTAGTGAACAGCTACCAGTGTCACTCCCTTGTGTTTGTTCTGAAACTCAATCAATTTCACAAACTTTGGTCACCTCGTTATTAAATGGGTTATGTACGTATGTATGTATGTATGTATGTATGTATGTATGTATGTATGTATGTATGTATGTATGTATGTATGCATGTATGTATGTATGTATGTATATATATATATGTATTATATATATATGTGTGTATGTGTGTGTGTTTGTGTGTGTGCGTGTGTGTTTCCCCCTTTGTTTTTGTTTTTTGTGGCGCGTATCACCCAGATGTAGACAGCTGTCCGTCAGTGAATAGCCTGTGTCTCAACGTTATGCCCTGTCTCAGTACGATAAATGTGCTAGTTATGTTGCCAATATGTCATTTTTAATCAAAATGAGATGACAGGATTGCAACAAGCTTAATTAAGTTTCTTTGTCAAATAATCATAGGTTGTAATGAACTGTTTAACAAATCCAAGTGACTGGATATAAATCCAGACAGATGGAATGAGGGCACAAGATCACACTTTCTCCGAAATGAGTTGCACATCGCTGTGTGGCATGGCATTTTCCCAATACAAGACAATACCATAAGCAATTGTGTGTGTGTGTTCAAGTGAATGCACAACCCAATACACAATTTCCTGCCGGCCAGAGGAGCGCATTTCATTGGACAGCAGGTGAAAGTAAACCTTAAAGAAATTGCTGGTTTTTGCAGCCGAGGTAATGAATATTTTATGATTTTTTCAGCTTTACACCTAGATTCACAAAACGACATTTGTGGTCGACACATACACTGGTTTTAAGGTTGCAAGTTACAATGGAAAGTGACGGGGAAAAAACCACCCCATTCATTTTGTTGATCCTACCACCAACTCAGACAGATTTCCATTAATGCTGGGTTTCAGTCGAGCTAGAGCGAGGAGATAAAACTGACCACTGAACAACAGGTAATGCATGGGTTCTTAATACAGCAAGTAAGCTGTCTATAGGAAAAGTACAGAATGGCATTAGGAGACCATGTATAAAACAGTTGATGAACGAGATCTACAAAGCATGGGATATCGATTCCATAAAATGTTTTGTATGCATCATAAAAATACTTCTGTAAGAATGACGTTCCCACGAGATTGCGATATTTTCAGATTCAACTGAAATCCACTGTAGAAAATCGTGACTAAAATTTCAACAAATTTGAACGAGTCCTTCACGGGATCTATCCTCTAATTTAAACAAGTAGTTAAAATCTGGTACCCGTAACCGAGTTGGACACCCGGTTCCCGGAGACCAGCTTGTGTTTCCTCCCATGCAGAACGTTAAGGCAGGGGAGGCATATTTGAGATTGCTTTGAACGCAGCAGATTTTCAGAAACGAGTCTTCAATCATCGGTGGTAAGATGCACTGGTGATCTATAATGACATAGCGTACTTTCACATTGAAGTATGTAGTTTTATGAGAAAATAGAGCTCACAAAGTGCCAAGACAATGAGTGAGAGTTCACGGAGTCAATGTAAATTTGTGTTTGGTCAGACAGTCATCAACCATGATGTTTGCATAACAATCATATTTTAGCCACCTCTCGGCTGCCAGTGTCAAAACGGGTATTAAGTTTGACACATCAAGGCATGCTATTGCTTCCCCTTACTAGATAATGCTATTACAAAGATTAAAATAGTAACTATTACAAAATTACTGGGTCAGACGTGAACGCGACTAACTGAAAGAGAATTTTTATGTAGATTTGTCTATTATTGAAACAGGCATGCTCAAAATATAATCAACTAATTTTCATAAAATCGATAGGAAACAAATTACAAGTTCTATCTAAGAAATGGATTTTTATGTTTGGCCATATTTTGTTTCTTTGAATGATTTTGAAAAAAAAATGCCAAGATCGGTTTGACACATTTTGTATCTTTACAAAACACAAATTATTATATTAAGAAATACCAATCAAGTTAAAGTACACAGTACTGCGCCAATTTGGAAGCTTGCATTAGTAATATTTTAGTGTGCCTGATTAAGAATGCAATCAAATGAGAACTTTTCTTTTTGGACACCTTTAAAAATCAATTTACAAACTTTGCTTTAAGAGCAAAATGAAGTGCACATTTGTGCAAAATAGGAAAGACATAGTTTTACGGGCGCAAAATATAAACATAGGAAGAATGGAGAACTCAAAAACTACACTATTCTAGGTGCGTCAGAATGGTCCAATGTACAATATGAAATATGATCACCCGAAAAGCTGGAAGCCTTACCCTAAGCCTGCACTGTCTATAACGATATAGTCTCTGAGATATGGTGGTTGTACGTACAGCCGAAAATTTGAACCATTTTTTTTTGGGGGGGGGGGCTTATAAGCTGACCAATTCAAAGCTGTTTTTGGTTTTTCTTTGGGAATTGACAATTAATATATCTAAAAGGAGCTCATTGTGACTGTGAAATATGTTATATACATACATGAATAACAGGGAAGTAGTTGTTTCCTCGCCGCTTCGAAGTTGCCCCCTGCGGCCGACGCGATTAAAGACAAATGTTTCTCCTAATTTTGCAAGACTTTCCAGATAGACCACCATATGTAGGAAATACTTGTACGATAGTATCCGAACACCGGGTATAAATGGACTGATTCTTGATAAAATGCACGCTTTGTGGGTGGGTGGGTGGGGGGACAAATGATATTTGTACCGCTAATATTTCACAGAACCAATCTATTACAACTCGAACCTAATGAACCATTTTACAGACACACACACACTCACACACACACACATGTA
>OZ026619.1:9554277-9579277 GCA_964020975.1 Hermodice carunculata
TAGTATCAGCCAGGCTCAGTACAAATATTACGATTCGATTGAATATAAGATACAAATTAAACCAGTGTGAAGTTGAGTTCAATGTTTACCCAATGTGGAAAAAACGTGTGATACAAAAACTTTTGCATAGTCCAAACTAATGGCCATTACAGTAACCGAAACATGTAGTTGTTTACGCATTGTATCAATGATGTGCTGCTCAAGTGCATCACAGATCTGGATATGCAGGCAAAACATTACAGATTAACGATTTTGGCCGATAGTTACTGTTTATTGGACAAATATTGGAATGTTTCCAGTACGAGAGAAAGAAAGCTTGATCTAGAGAAAGTTTGAATATTTTAGTAACAGGATTACAGATGGGGCGAGCAGTGTTCTTGAGCAGGGTGCTGCCAATATTGTCAGGCCCGTTGCAGAAATAACCCTTAGAGACAGCAAAATTGTCAAAACATCCTCCTCATTAAACGTGATTTCAAATTAAAATAGACTCGGTACAATGACTAAATTTATGCGTTTCAGGGGAGTCAATGATGTAAGAAGTTGTTTACATTGACTTGCAAAATACGTATGAAAATGTCACACTTTTTTACATGGCAAGATATACATTGGTCGTGTTCAATAATTTGAGGAAAATCCTGGTGGATTTTAGATCCAACAACAGACTTAGATAAGCTCCGCCATTGTTTGAGATTTATTTCGTTATCGCCCACTTTTAACGTAATTTAGTAAAGCAAGATCGCATCGGTTTTTTAATTTTGTTGAGTTCATAGTTACGTGACTGCCCGTAACACAGGTAAAACGTCTGGATCCTGATGGAAACATCAAGTGTATAAGGACGTGGCATGCTAGCTGTATTCTTGAAACGCTTCAATGCTCAATTGCGGAAAGGAATAAGTTTTTGTTTTTATCTTGGTGGTAATCCAAGGCTTATAAGAGGGTCTTACTGACTTCTATACAGGGTATAAATTCCTTGGTAGTGGAAAGAAAGAAGTCTGACCAGTTTAAACCATATCGTCAAGGTTGCCATCGTCATCTTTGGCTGTGTTCCACGGTGCTGATAAGAGTGTAGAATTGAGTTCGGGGAAATTGGCTTCATTGTAGTTCCAAACATGACGTTTGAACCGACGGTGTAAAAGGTGTGATAGTGAGAAAGAGAGAGCAGAACAAGATTGCATGATCAGAATTTGAAAGAGAAGTGAAACACCGCTGTTAAGTACCAGGCCAGGAGAGTCAGTGATAATAAGATTGAGCAGGTTATCGGAGTATTCGTTGGTGCTTGTAGGTTCCTGTATAAGCTGATAGAGGGGGTGTTGAGAAACTAAGTTAAAGAGCGATAACCCAAGGTCACTATCTTGATGTGGTGAATTCCAGTCTGAGCATCTATCATTACATTCGCCAGTAATATAAAGAGAGAGTTTGTTACTTTCAGGCGCTACAGAGATGGAGGTATTTAAAGACACAAGCTAGGCATTCCATATTTCAGCAGGCTCGCCCGGAGGTCGATAATAACTTCCAATCAGTAAAACCCCAGGTTTTGTAATAATGTCAACCCAGATGCATTCTGAATTTAGATCCTCTAGATATGCGCGCTTTCAACAAGGTAGTGAAGAAGAATCGTCTGAACGGATCCCTCCTCCACGTCCTGTGGGACTGTTTCTTCCTAAAGGAGGTTTAAAGTCAATAAAAAGGAGCTGATCAGGAAAATTCGTATGAAGCCAAGTTTTAGGATAAAGTAATATCTAAGTTTTCGGCTTGCACTAATAATTGAAGTTAATCAAATTTACCCGAACCCTTAATACTACTGACGTTAGAACGGTAAAGTTTTAAGTAATTTTTCGCAGAGCGGTCGTTTCGTCGGGGATCTAGATGCACATCAATGGAGGGCTGAAAACAATTTGGCAAGACTGACAGTATATGTTGTAGATCTGTGAAACATAATAGAATCATGCTCATTATAACTAAGAAAGGGAAGCAAACAAAAAGGACAATTTCAGTTTCAGCAGCGCAGTTAGAGCAAAAATAGTTACAGCGAGCTGACGAACAGTTGTGAAAAAGCCCAACAGCCACAATACTGAATAAAGCTGCCTGCCACAAAGAATAACAGGAGGGAAGGAAGAAGCTGCATTAATAATAGGCTGCTGTGAATGTGCAATGAATGGTGAAGGCCAGAAGTGAGTGGCAGTAGATAGGGATTAATTTGGATCAGCGTTAGTAGGTCGGAAGGTGGATGTATGCTGTAGTTAATGGTTAATAGATGTATTGAAAGACTCGGACGATATCCCATTGCAACAAAACGAATAACACGAATATACAGAAAATCACCAAAGAATGTGAGAGGACACAACATGTCCGCAAGTATAATTACTGCAAGTGCCCTTGAAATAACCAACAAAGAGTTGACGACTCCACAAAGTTTTGAACATCAAATTTTATGCATCTAGACCTAATGAAAATTCGCACGTCGAATATGAATCAGGTCCGTCCTATGACGGGGCAAGGTGTCAGTGCAATGAAGACTTATGTGAGAAAAGCATCATGGAAAATATCATCAAAAATAAGCAGAAGTAGGCTACTATGCTTACATACCAAAGTACTCGAATATATATATCGATCAAATAGAGCACGTAAATGGAGACATTCATAATGCTCTTGTAATGCTATGAGACAATGTAAATTTAACAAAGTTAAGTGATGTTGTCATGCATAATACATATTGGCATGTTGGGACACATTTGTGCCTGCAAAATTTATGTTTGACAATGCAAAATATTATAATATAGTACACGGTGTGAAAACGAGTATGTTGTGATATAACACTTTGTTTGCAGTGGTATGACATATGATACATCACAGTGACTCTTCTTTTTGTTTTACTTACCCCCACTGAATTACCACCTCAAAAAGACATGGATTTATATATCACCATCAACCGTTAATAAAATACAATTGTATGATTGTTTAGTTCATTTAGAAAAGTAATTACAGCAAATGTTCCCGAAAAATCGTTCAGGACAATGCAATGCCAACTTTTGGTTCCGCGTTCCTATGGTAGCAAGCATGGTTGATAACAGATGGTGCGGTAATATACGTACATATGTAGGCCTACTCACTATCCGCTCTTGCTGTCAATGCTGCAACAACTAAATATAGCAAAGTTACAAACCTATTATGCCATTACTCCACAATTATTACAGTGATCCTCACGCATGTAATGACAAGACGATGCAAGTGAGTTCATAGACAACCACGGCAAATAATCCTCCAGTTGACTGCAGCCACTTAACCAGTGTGGAGGCGGTAGTAGACCTACCCATACCAGCAGCCACGGCCTCCCATTCCTCAGGCTCCACACCCAAAACAAAATTTGCTAAGTACCGTCATAATTATAACATGGGCCTTGCACTTAAGAAACCTTTGTCCCGTTAAAATAATCCAAATAGAACACGAACTATTTCGAAAATTACCCAACACATTTTGAATTTGCACGTCTGGTCTCTTGACTGCTACTTGTCAGTTGCTAGTTGCCAATTCTGAAGGGACCTATCATTACTCACCACCATTTTCTTTTCAACGCTTTCTGTCGGCTCTGTGCTAGTACTCATCCCCTTGGTACCGCCCCCCCCCCTCCCCATAAAGTCTTCGGGGGGGGAGGGGGGCTGACTGTGTACAATCCTGTACCCCCGGATAGGTGGAATAAAAGTTGTTCTAAATGTCCTGTATGTATTAAAATCAATCAGATTCTCAATTTCGATGCCAGATCTTGTTTAATAATGGTAGTTGGTTGAGATGACATCACCACCAACCCTGAAATAAACTTTCTTTATGTGTAGGTCTCTGTTTTTAAAGATCAATATTTTAAGCCTAAGCCTATTTGGAAGGTTGTAACTTAGAGTAGTATAATTTCCACACCTACGCGCTCATCTCCATAATATTGTAAATTCTGCAGTGGAGGGAGCACGCAAGCAAACGGTAGCGGCATAAAGAAAAACGATGATAACGGGTGAAAATAGGCCAATTAAACCCTTTTTTTGCGTCAAATTTGGATGATTTTCAACTTGAAACCATATTATAATAGAAATTAGGTATAGTGTGGTATTGATTGTTGCCAATATATCACTCAGCAGGCGGTAAGATTCCATAAGATCGCGAGCCGATAGGCGAGCGATGTAACTTCGATCGCCCCGCCTCCTTCGTGATATATGGGTTATAATCAGTGGCACGCCACACTTAATTCCTTAAATAAAGTCTTGCCTGAGACTCATTTCACAGTGTCAAATGCTGAAATAAATTGTGTAGTGTGGCAACAGCAAAGGGCAGAGGAAAAGTTTATCAAGTACATCACTGGGTACACGTGTGTTCCCAGTTTGAAAAATAAGGAGCATGTAATGTGAGATCATATGAACATGTGCCATCAGAGGCATTCTGAAAAGAGTGATAAATTCTCTCTCTCTCTCTCTCTCTCTCTCTCTCTCTCTCTCTCTCTCTCTCTCTCTCTCTCTCTCTCTCTCTCTCTCTCTCTCTCTCTCTCTCTCTCTCTCTCTCAATGTCAAAAGTGGGTTTGCTTTTGTTGCAAAATACAAGAGAAGGGATGTGATAATAACAAAAAGCCCTGAATAACAAAATTACATGCACAATACAAATTTTAAGTAGGCAGGCGTTCAATATGGTTAGACCGTTTGTAAAAATATAAACCTTATTATAATATTCTTCAACCCTTGGCTATGGTGAGCACGTACAACGCAAGGAAAAATTAGGCTGTGTTCTGTGTCTTTTTGCTTGCTCCGAAAAAAAAAAATTCAGCGCTAAAAAGGGAGTTGCAAACAAAACGCTCAATCTTCCCTCGGATCACCCGACTGCACACACAGATAAGTAGTTATGACATGGCATGTTGGTTTCCCTGCATTTACTACTTGCCCAGCTTAGGCCTAAAAAACCAACTTATGTTTCCGCTTTGAGGTTCAAAATAGTCCAGGTAGGTAGGTAGGGAGATTTTTTTTTATTTTGCCAGCAGATCAATTTCCAGGTAGGTAGGTAGGAGGGGATTTTTTTTTTAAATAAAATTTTTAAAATTTATTTGTTAGGGTTTGAGTTGCATGGAATATACACGTATAATGTCCAAAAGCCTACCTAAAAAATTACGATTAATACTTCAACAACATCATACTTCTGAAACATCTGATAATTTCTATTTAATGTAACTATTCCGGCAGCTGGTTTGCGGGAATACAGGCAGGTTGGTTATATATATTTTTTTGGCCGGACCACGTAAAAAAGTTGAGGTCGGGGGATTCTGGGGCAGGTGGGTCGGGAAACCGGAAACATACAATTTTTTTTAGGCCTTATGCCTTTGTCTGGTAGGTGTAGGTCAGATCTTCCTCAAGCGCTGGTGGTTTCTGGAGTCTCAGAGAGTTTGTGTTCCATAGTCTGTTCCGCTACTCCGCAGGGCGGAATAAACAGGGCAAGAGTTTAGTTGCAGGTTCTGTATGGAAGGGTCACCTTGTGATGTTTGGCTATTTTTGCACTTCCAAGCGGACGGACTCACGGCAGTCACCCAGTCCCTCCCACCAGGCCAGGAAGCAGAAGGCGTGGTCTGCCGACAAGTGCGGGGTAACTCGGACAAAAAGATGAAGTGCTCAATACTGAGCACAAGGGCCGATATCAGAAGCAAATATGTACATCTCAGTATTTTGTGACTTTGTACCCTCCCCCCCCCCCCCGCGCCGTCGTTTGCGGGGCCCAGTTGTGGCAGGCAACGAGAAGGGAACAATTAAACTTTGCCACCACTTATGGTATTTTTTTCATAAAATCCCTTCAAACTGGACTACACACGCAACCTTTACCTCCATGCATTTGAAGGCCCCTACTCTGTCTGCCGATGTGCAATTTATACACTTCCATCTGGTTTCATGTGTGCAGTATTACCCCAAATCAGTGATAATTGCATTTAAAAACCCCCAAAACACGGTCTTTGTTGGACGGATGTGACGTTTGGAACCGCAAAGATCAACAACTCAGGATTCCCTGCCATACAATTGGTTGACTTGTTGTGCAGCAAAATGGTGTCTGTTGAAATCGCTTCTCAAATTTGTTAAAACAAAGTAAAAGTCCAGCATTTTCAGAGCAGTTAGGGTAAATTATTCTGATCAACGGGTCAAACTTTGCATATATCACTGCTTTATATAGGACATTTCACTTGTTCAATGTTCTGTTTCTACATGTATTTGACTGTCCGAGATTTTATGACGTCACATATTTCTCAGGAGTTGTAATGTAGATTAAAATTCAATATGAGGATTACACACCATCATATAGCAGAATATTTTTAATGCAAAACTCACGTTCTGTTTATCAACTGGTAAGGAAAATAAAGCAAACCACACTAGTTTCTTATGAAATAATATTAAAAAAACATTCTGACCAATCTGAGCAATTTCATTTTACGCGTTTGATCACCTGGGTTTCAAACGTCACATCCGTCCAAAAATCCCCGTCTTTTCGAGGCCGTGCCATGTAGCTATCACTGATTTGGGGTTAAAATTAAACCCAAGAAATCAGACGGAAGCAAACACTGCTCATGGACAGAGAAGGTGCCTACACATGCATAGTGGTAAAGTTGCGTGCGTAGTCTAGTTGGAAATTATTTTGTTGGAGAAAAAATACCGCTAGTGGTGGCAAATGTCTATCGTTACCTTCTTATTGCCTTTGGTAACTCGGCTTCGCGGACACAGGGGGCCAACAATACAAAGCCACAGGACTACCCTAATACTGAAATACGCACAGTTTCCTTCTGACTGCTGCCCTGGGGTACGGAGTCGTGAGCCACAGTAGCACGGAATATGGCAAGGAGACATAGCCGTTCTGTTATCAAGTTTATCCGTGCTTGAGACTTGGAGCAAACGGTCACGTTTGCATGTTGTTTCTCTTCACAATACTTGTAATGTGGATTCATTGCTATCACAACATTTTTGTCATGACAAAAGAAAGTCATTAGTGGCGACCCCTTGTGGGCACGCAGTTTTGCTTTTTGGGGTACAATGTAATCGCAAGAGCGCAGCACCGTCAAGACACTTGCCCAGGTATCATTGCTTGGCAATTGATGCGATAGAAAGATGTTAGTCCCATTAACTGAGTACCCAAAATAATTTCTAATCTGGAGCGAGATCCTACCAAGGAACTCGTAGGATAAGACCTCAGTTAGTCAAAACTGACTGACTGACTGAATGAGTAATTGACTAGCTAAATAAACTCGTTGATGTATCGCTTTTGTAGTTAAATTAGCTTCAAAGGGTAAGCTTTCCCCTACTTATATTAGCTGGGACAGTGTATCGTTTTGAAAGTATTTGCACCTAGCCCATTGATTTCCTACTATTAGTTGCTGTAAAGTTAAAAACCAACACACAGAATAACATGTTATTGCTCTCTCTCTCTCTCTCTCTCTCTCTCTCTCTCTCTCTCTCTCTCTCTCTCTCTCTCTCTCTTCACATTATTAATCCTCCATATATATATATATATATATATATATATATATATATATATATATATATATATATATATATATATATATATATATATATATATATATATATATATATATATATATATATATAGTGTTGTGTGTAGTCATGAATGGCAGTGCATTGCAGGCACAATATGCATGTCGATAACATATGTGTGTTCAACGATATTGCCCCGTGGGACAGCGCAAACCATGTTGTGTTTCGGTTATTATGCTTTAGCTGTTCAAGCGCTGTTGCCAAATGTTGACGACTCAAATGCTGGTGACTTTATATAATTTTGCTTTGTACAATAATATTTTCCAAAAGATATAAATGTTCCCAGTGTTTTGAAAAATCTCATTGAGCATCTTGTAACATTCATATGTATTTTCTTGTAAGTACTTGAATATGAAATAGACTGGAAAACTGCTCCTTAATTTTAAGTTTTCAATGCCCTTATCACTGTTTTTTAGTTCTGCTGACCAAAGGTCGCTGAGCTCATGTGATCACTCACGTCTGCCCGTCGGTTCGAAAACGTTTTTGTGAGAGGGATATAGCCCACAGTTTTCTAGATAGCCCCATGTAACTATCAGGACTGACCAAGTGTATGAAAATCCAAGACGAGTTCGATATTGGTGGCGCCACCAGTCAGTATTATGTCCTGTATAGGTCAAAGAGGACATTGTACTTAAAACTGTCTTGGTGACCTACTTTTGGGGTCACCATTAGCAAAAAATTATGAAGTTTGGCGCTAGTCCAATTTTATTTTTTTTTCTTCGATAACTCGAAACGTTATAACCTGATTGGAAAAAACAGACCATGAGTGGAAAGCTGAAAGTAGGGAGTACATTTCAAGGATGCATTCTTTTTTCCGCACGAGTTAAAGATCAAGGTCAAATGAACAGTTGTAATATGGGGGTCATCTTTTGAATGCTCTGTTCCCTACAGTTTTAGAGTTAGGCTCACATTACTTTTACGACTTATAAAGCGTATGGCAATCTACATGTACTATGCTGTTGCTGGCGTCACCTTCATTATTATTATGTCACACATGGGTCAAAATGTGAAAATCTAGTGACTAGTCCAGCATGCTTAATTTTGTATGGATCTTCGTGAAATTTAGTTGGATTGTGGAGGTCAAAATATCGGTTGCACGTAATTATACTGGTGCCACATTTTCTTCGACGGAAATTGTGAGTTAAATGTTTTAAAAGATATAAAATTCCGGATCTTGAAAAACAAAATGAATTTGACATGCCAATTTTTAGGATATTTCGATCTTGTCCAATGCTTATACGTTTTATAACATCAGTGACCTTGTCTTATTTTTGTGTAGGTCACCAGGCCTATAAAGTCGAAAGAGGGGATTTCGTAACAGCAGGGTGTAGCTTGGACATCAATGGCAAAGATAATTTTCAGGTGATGTTCATCAGATTTAGAGGGAATATAAACCCTTGGCGGTTTTCCCTCCCACTGTAAATCATGTACACTGATGAATCAATACCGTCTACGTAATTATGTATCTATATGTTCTGATATCACTATTGTAATTCCGTGTAATCCAAATAATTGGAAGCTAATAAATACAATACAATACAAATCAGATTATAAGTCAGCAGAACATTAGGCCCACGGGCCTCTTTTTAAATTGTACCATCAGCTCTGTAAAGATGTCGTAATACATTGCACTTTGGATATATATATATATATATGTGTGTGTGTGTGTGTGTGTGTGTGTGTGTGTGTGTGTACTAGATGTACATATACGGATCTGTTTCTGAGGTTGAATTTCATTTACATGGGATAAAAACAAGGACACGATAAATGTAAATGTGCAGCACATATCATGTCTCAAATGACATATACAGTAAGACTGGGGATGAGCGAATGCTTTTGGTTATGGGGGTTATGGGCGTGGGTTGCATCACAAGATTTCGATTGTCCTAGCGCTTGTGAAGGTAGCAGATTCAAATATTGGAGAATTTACATAATATTCTCTTTTAATGATAATATTTGCTCTTTGATTTTTAATATTTTCAGTGTCTGATGTCAACAGTATAGTAGATACAACGTCTTCTAATTGTTGATGATGTTCTTATAAGGAATAACTGGAGGAAATCTCAAGCACCGGCATGTCGATACCCATATTATTAACCTGTTCATCGTAAGATGTAATTTCGATGAAGACTGTTCTCGTGGAAAATATTAATTCACTTTGAATGACGCATCAAGCCCCAGGTCACCTCCATGTGAAATGCGTCATCAAGTAGGGGTTGCCCAAGGAAAAGTATTCATTTATTCACCTTTTGTATTTATCTTCGGGTGCAATTATTAATGATGAATATCATGTTTGAAATGTAATACATGATTTTTTTCCTTTTAATCTTGCAGTATGATTAAAATCATTGCCGACGTTTATTTTGTTAATAATAGACTGACGATGGAAGGTAATTCACGGTGCCATTATTTTATTTATTTATTTATTTATTGATTGATTTATTTATTTATTTACTTTTCCATTCATTTATTTATTTATTTATTTATTTATTTATTTATTTATTTATTTATTTATTTATTTATTTATTTATTGTGTTTATTTATTTATATACTTACTTATTTAGTTATTTATTAATGTATTTTTGTTTACTTTTGTGGGATACAAAAATTACTTGCACATATAAAAGCTCAAAATATAAACTATGCAATGTGTCATTTATCATCTAAATTTGTAAAAGTTTGGAAGTCAACTGCACATGGCATTTTGCAGCATACTTCTAACGATTCCAACTATGACAATCACAGGACGGTTTTGTAAGAAACCTGGCTGCCAGACAAATATTTGCTTCTTAGTAGAAAGGCGACCACCAGTCTCCTGGCGACCTCGCGCTGGGACAGACCAGCCTCCAACATGCCGATGATTCTAACCCCTGTCAAATTAAGAGAGCTGCAAGTCACCCGTGGCCATGGCGTTGTGGATTCACATTGATTCCTGTGTTGTCAATGACCCCTCATAAAGCCCATTGGCACCCCAATAGCAAACACACCCTTCGCACCTGTTTGGCCGTTATATCACTTCCAAGACATTTCCTATTCCTGTGACTGATCAGGCATACCCTTAGCCATCCTGACTTCAAATTCACCAGATGGGGCTCAGTGAGTGTTCAATGCCAGGAGACGGCAATGACCTATTTATCACTGAGGACATTGCCACAGGAAGGCACTCATTTTGTAATTTGCTTGCGATCTGAAGACACCGAACAAGCTCCATTCCCCGTGGTCAAAGATGGCCGAATGTTTGCTCGCCAATTGAATCATAGGCCTTACCAGAACCCATTGTTCAAAACAAAGGTTCCTTTGGATTACATTGCAGAACGGCCCTAGCGAGGACTATGGGGATAGAAGCCCGTCGAGTCCATTAATACAAGTTCGTGACAGGGGTTCAAGTAAGGGGTGTGTGTGTGTGTGTGTGTGTGTGTGTGTGTGTGATAAAGACTATATAATATATTTTATCAAAGTCTCACCTGCATGGGACTAAATACATATAAATGGTACAAGCATAAAAACAAATGCGGCCGCTCTTATAGAGCTATGAGAGACGTACTTTGAAAAGATCAAATGAGGCATAGGTATTTGGAATACGTTAAGAATTTTTTTTTTCTAGAATAAACCATAGGGCTTTGGCCCGCAACTTAAAAACTTCTGTATTTTCGTTGGAAAACACAGCTTTAATCTTAATCTGGGCTCAACTGGTGATACCTGTGTGCGCTCATTCAACAGCAGTCGTTTGGCTCCGTACCCGGGCTCCGTAACGGCCCGTCTCAATACGTGAAGAGGTAACGCCACATCTAAAAAAGGCAACCGCTAACCTTTGCTTTAGTCGGGGGGGGGGGGGGGGCTTTAGTGACATTGGTAATGATAAATAAATTAAATATTCTGTACACCCTTAACTTATTTTACCCTGGTCCACTATTAGCCTGCTCACAATTTAGTGTTTGTTTTTATTTGTCAGTAGCTACATGGTATAACCATATGGTATAACTTATCGCGCACCAATACTTTAACTCTGAACCAGTCATGCTTTTGATCATAAGCATTAAGGACCTCTACACTGATCTTATTAGACATTGACTGGCTGCGATACACCAAGCTCTGCTTGCACTTCAACTCACAGGCCCAGATAAACATGCATTTGTGAACTCGGTCTCAAGTGAAGCATGTTACTGCACCAGGCTTTCGTCATACACTACTGCTGCTGCTTCAGGGGGCTACCCAACCCATATCATCTCTCACGGGGGCAGTGAGGGTTCTCCAAGACAGAACTTACATGCTCTATTATGAACAGTCAGTTGAAACGCTGAGACATGCAGGATATTGATTGAGTACCAGCAAGCCTTGGTTGCAAGCAAAGCCTTAGGCTCTGACCTCCAGAAAGAAAAATTTTATAAGGTGGCCAAGCTATTAACTGGTATCACATACAAATACGAAATTTAAAAAGATTGATACAAAATATGTTATGACCTCTTACCTTTATATGTCATCTTTCCCCGGAAATAAATCCATATCCAGGCATTATTCCGGTCTTATGATAGGGCCATGGTAATCCAAAATGTCTATATCATTTCTGACCTGTCAGCCATTGCTGACCCAAATATCGAGAAGTCATGCACAGAAATTTTAATGAAATTTTGTATAAGCAAGGTGATGACAAAATAACTTACCATCTACTCCACGAATATATTCCTGGTGCAAGCAATATGATGTAGGTCCAAATTAGAAGGAAATTTCAACCTCCAACATCCGTCATTGTGCAAAAAACCCAACAATTTTCTCAAAGCCCCACTTTTGTAACATGGGGTCTATTCCGGGGATTTGCACCTACAACGCACTGCAAAAGCATACGGATCCATAATACATGGGTAGTAGGATAGTAGCAACTCTGTGTACACCTTGCAGCCAAAAAGAAAAAAAACCCCAAAATTCCATATTTAGGGTGTAGGACCTTTTTAATTGTGATAAAAAATGAAGGATTTGCCACAGATTTTTTTTTTCACAAGTTTAAATATCAATGATTATGAAACTTGGCATAATCTATGTTATTGAAGAAAAAGTCTTTTTATCAGTTTTCTTAATCCCCCCTTACTGCTGAGAAATTTGACTTTTCCGTTATTCAAATTGGATCACTTGTATCTTGGAAATTTAAGAAAGCCCAGTCTCAATCTATCTATTCCCTCTTGAAAGTGTGGACACCTATTTATAAAGTTACAGCATGAATAAGTCCTGGGTATGTTTTTAAATGAAATGCCAGAGCAGCATCTGTTGAACAGGTGCTCCATACAAGCACCTCTTGCATATCCATTGGTGTGTTGGGCGACAGGAAGCTTGTAAAATGACTATTAATCTAGACCCAATAAACATGATGCATGCACTGACTGTTATATAAGTGATAAATCATTCATCGTACCCTTTTCATGTTATACAAAGCTGAAAGGTGAATAAACACAAAGCTGGTCATTTGGCGTGGTGCCATGGGCACGAGGGCTCTGTGATTGGCTGTTCACTTATGATGGCCGCCATTGCCATGATAACAGGACCAAGCATTCACCTTTGCTGAATGCTGAGCCAGTATTTTATCCAGTTTTACAGCATTATACACAGAATGATGGAAGAGCATACAATTCAATTGAATTGATACAAATCTCATGAAACCAGGATTTGCAGGGTCATAGGAAATAAAATTATGCTCTATTTAGTCATTGGTTATCTGTAATGTCAGTGATAAGCACATCACAAACTGTAATTCAATGTTGTTACTTCAGAGGAATACTTAAACATGATATATTCGGGTAAATGTACATTCATTTTGAGATAATTTCACCTCAACACCCGCAGATAACAGGGACTAGGATGTAACCATGCTTCGTTGTTTAAATAAGCACTGCCCAGCTATGCAACTGAGAATGAGGCTTCTGATTTGACCCCTAATCTCGCATCCCATTGAAACCAGGTCAGCATCTCGACTGAGTGTCCACAAACGCTTACCCTATCTGCCCCCCACACTGCAGCTCCGTATATGATTGTGAGGGGCACCAATAACATATTGTTTAAGTACGTAAAAACGTTATACAGCATAGCCCTACCTATGTTTGTCTTGGATTTTGCAACCATAAGCCCTAATGCTCGGTGGGCTGATTAAGCAACCTCGTTTGCCATGTATGTAAAACTCTGCTCAAAGTACTTATATTAATCAGCAATTTCCAAGAAATTATCACCACGTTTGAACATTTAATTGGACCTTGGCATTGAAGAATGCCAGAAATTGACTGTTTTCGGCTTTTCAACGTTCACTTTCCTTCATGCTCCAAGTTTCACACCAAGCATTTAAAGCACTATAACTTTTCTGTAGATGTTCTTCTTTGCCTGCCATGAGAATGATATATTCTGCAAACAAGAGGATAGCAATTTTCTCTTCACCAATAACACCCAATATTCATTGCTTTAATGCTCACTGCCAGGTAATTCAAGAAAAGATCAAATAAAGTTGGAAACAGATTGCACCCTTGATTGAGGCCGAATGCCACTGAAAACAATTCCAAATATGATATACCGTTAATAATTCTACCAGGCTTATTAGGCCAACTCCAGTATAGTTAAGATCACTGTTCTATTCCCTACAGTTTGTTTATGCCAATAGTCTGATAAGCATGGTTATTTCCCTGGTGCAGAAATCTTAGGGGCTGTAGCCCATCAGGAACACAATTAAAATGCACTGTTCAAATGGAGTGAAGTGTTTATATGCATCGTCAATTTAAATGTACATCAGCGATATGAAGATTCTACAGAAAAACAGGTAATTGATACTAAATGCAATTTTCTTGTCTTTAGTTTTAAGGGAATGCCACCAGCATGGAGGAATTTGGTTCCACTGGTGTGTGAGCCACTGTGTCAGGTGGTCGACAGTGGCCACAGGTACGTCATACTCGTCCCTGACGCGACAGGCAACCATATCCCACAACTGCTAAATGGGGGACAGGTCAAAAGATCATGCTGACCATGACAACATTTGGATGTTTCTCGAGTTACTACATGCTGATCCGTGCAGTATCTGTTCTTGCTGGAATATAAGCACAGGATATTGCTGGAACCTTTTTGCGACTGTTGGCAGGGTATCATCCACATAACGCTGGCGTGTTAGAGTCCCATTTACCCTTATGAATTGTGTTCTTCCTGTGGCTGTGATTGCACTCAACATCATGACACTGCCTCCTCTATAGCTGTCATGTTCTACCACACATCCATCCACAAATCTTTCTGAAAGCGCATCTGTAACCTGTATCCTTCCATCATGGAAATCAAGAGAGAATCGTGACTTGTCCTAACACATCGCACTCATCCACTGATATCTAGTCCAGTCAGCATGTTCCTGGTACCACTGTGTCCATGCAGCCTTGTCTGCAGGACTGAGAGGGATGCAGATGGCAGGGTGGTTTGACCTCAGTTTGGCCAGTGGCAGTGTCTTGCTGATTGTATGCCATGATGCTGCAATGTTGCAGGCTTAGCACCCCTGCTGACTGGAAGGACCCTGTGTCTCTTTGTGTAGTGCACCAGGTAATGGTCGTCCTTATCTTCGAATTGTTACTTTCTATGTTTACCAACCAACTTTTTACATTTCAGAACCCCAGTGGACCACTTTGAACAAATGGTCACATGGTGACTGGCGACACCTTTGAAAGGGGGGATTCCAATGATTACCATAATGTCAAGGGCACCAGAGGAGACCATCCTCTCTTCTAGTCTCGCCGTGTCTTTCTTCACTATTATGATGAGTGTTGTCATATTACTCACCCCAATCACTTGGTTAATGATCCTTTGCATGTCCATTATCATCATCATCATGCTCATTATGACCAGATGTTCTATCTTTATTATTTCTTTCCTCATATTCGTCATTAGCCCTTGGTTACTTGATTGTTTGAAACCCCTAAAGCTTTAAGCAGGGTCTCAATTTCCCTTTGAAAGCAGAGAGAGATGTAGCCATCACTGTGTCCTTAGGCAGGATGTTCCATGGGTCCACCACCCTATAAAATTAGAAGTTCTTACGAACTGCAGTGTGTGAAAAAAATCTTTTGGACTTCTTAATTGTCTCTTGGGTCGGGAGAAGAACTGCTCTTTGTCAACTTTGTGCTGATGGTGCATGGACTTGTAGGTTTCCTGCAAGTCCCCGTTTTTTCTCCTGCTCTCCAGGGATGGTATCTCAATTAGTGTGGGACCCAGTTTGAGGCGTCTTCTTTAAATCTTTTGTAAAAATGGTACATCTAACTTTTGCCAGGAGCTCCACCCTGGAGCTCCATACTCGAATAAAACTCTGATGATAGTTTTAGGCATGGTATATACTTTGTTTATTTTAAAGTATCTCTTCATCATTCATATGCGCTCGCTTGCATTTTTGGAAATTTCTGATGTACAAGCACCAGGCTTTAGGTTGTCTGAAATGACAACACCAAGGTCTTTCTGTCAGTGAACTTGCTTGATGTAGTGACCCTTTGGTGAATAAAACTATTCTAAGCCTTGTTTCATTTTGACAACCAGGCATAGTGTTTCATTGAGTTTGAGGAGCCAAATATCAGACCAACCAGCTAAATTATTTAGGTCACCTTGTGATGCACTACAATCATCGGGGTTGTGGATAGTTTGTTAGATTTTAGCATCATTGGCCAATATTATACAAAATCAGGCTAGCTATTTATATATAGTATGAGGAGGAGGGGCTGATAGTGGAGCCCTGGGGGACTTGGCTCAGGACTTTCTCGCACGAGGAGATAGCATTCCTGAATACACATGTCTGCCTTTGTTCTCTTAAGAAACTCACCATACAGTTAAGGATTTCCCACCTAATACCGACCTGACAGAGTTTAGGAATAAGTCTCTCATTTGGGACAGCATCAAAGGCCCTGCTAAAGTCTAGATACATGATATCAGTTTGGTGGGCATTATCAAAATTTTCAAATCAGTCATTCACGCACTCAAGGAGTTGAGTGATGATAGGGCATTTATCTTGAAAGCCATGTTGATTATAGTAGATGGTATTATTTCCAAAAACAAGATATGTCAGCTGGCGTTAAATTAAGCATTCTAGTAATTTGACCATTTGACTAGAAAGCACTATAGGTCTATAGTTGGCAACTGAATATTTAGAGCCTTTCTTTGGGATTGATGTTGGAGTCCCTCCAGTGTTCAGGTAATATGCCTGCTTTTATGTAATGGTTAAAAATGGCTGCCAGGAGGTGACAACATTTGGACATCTTAGTACAGTTACACTAATGTTGTCAAGACCTTTGGCTTTATTAGCACGTAATTTCAAGAGTTTGCTTCGTAGCAAACTTTAACTGTCTGATCTTAGTTGCGTTTTTTTAGAATAGTCATTTTGTTTTGAATAAACTCCACAGAAAACCAGATCGGCCAATATCCAGCAGCAGTCCAAATCTGTGACTACAACCTCATGTAAATATTCTCGTACAATAGATTAACTTGACACAGAGTTATATAACCAAAAAAATGTCTGAATTATAGCGGCGATCCAATGAAAACGTGCATCGAGTTGACCTGAACTGGATGGGTTTTGCTTGTATTGTAATTCAACCATTCTCGGGCTTTTTGATACAAAAGTATCTCTCAATGATGGAATAATATTGATGATTGTTCTCAAGTTCCCCTCACTGGCTCTCTGTTCTCTACTTTTATCATGGTTTATTATGACTTCTTTGTATTGCAGACTGTCTCCAAGTTTATACTTTGAGGTCACGATCAGTTTCTTGTTGTCAGTATTGTGACACTCGCCACTATTATACCTGGTCGCCCATTGAAATATTTTCTGTCAGCCTTCACAATAGAAATGTTACAAAGCTTGACCTCTCTCTTAGTAGGACATTTCACGTACCCTGAACATGTTCATAGTTTGGTTTTTTTTCAGGTAGGTTACGGCACAATGTTCAACAATACGTCCTCACTGACTATTATGGATCTGATGTTTGTTTTGATTTAGAGAGGTCACTGTACTCATTGAGTGTGTGCAGAATCACTGAGTTGCCCTGCTTTTTGGGGTGACTTTCATGATTTTGTAAACAATTAGAATAAGCTAGAATGGTGACCTTTATTCATATGGGAAAGTCCTCACAGGTGTCAGTGAACTAGAATGTGTGACTGATTGGAAAATTCTGGAATACTGAAAGCTCCTTAATAAGAGAGAGAGAGAGAGAGAGAGAGAGAGAGAGAGAGAGAGAGAGAGAGAGAGAGAGAGAGAGAGAGAGAGAGAGAGAGAGAATTCTGAAATCTGACAGGAGCCGTGTGACTTCAAGCCAGTAGGACTGTGAGCGATTGTTATTGCCAAGGAGATACTCATTCATACATTGTACCTGCAGAGAGTGGACAGTGTATTGGAGTGGACTGGTATATTTGGTGTTAATTATTCCATTTTGGAACCATACTGCACCTCTGTGGGATTTGGATCAGCACTGTGCCTTTGAGTACCACGTTGGAAGCAAACTGTACCTCGGTGGGATTAGTACCAGACTATTTGGCACCTGCCATAGGACTTGGAACTATGGGACAGTACCTGTGGATAATCTCTCACCAGCGATAAGGTTTTACCAACAGACTGTTTGCCGATTGGAATACCAGCCTAGATAAGTGTATAATTTCACTTACCTACTTTGTACTGATTTTGATTGTTAATATATTGTTATTGTTAAAATTATACGATCGTTGTCATTCTTTGTTGAGCTCTGCTACGATCTAGAAAATTCAGAAGGTGGGCATCGTAACACTGACGCGACTGACCCTGTCAGCTGATTGGCTCTTTTAAGTATTTATTCTCGACACAATGTTATCATTTTTCTCATGTTTCTTTTTTTTTTTTTTTTTTTTTTTTTGGTGTTTGGTGCCAAGGGACTTGACTTCGATTCTGTCTTTTAGAGTCTCCTTTTTCTGTGCAAAATACTTGTGCATATCCCTTGTAGTATCTAAAATCACTTTCTCTCCCTTGTCGAGTGACTGGCTTTGTTCTGTATCATCTAACAACAGGGCGTCTGTGCCTGACCCCAGGTGCACCCGTTTCTCACCCGTTTGCCAATCATTCCCATTGATATAGGCAGCATTGTGTTTCTTTCCTTAGTTATCTGCCGTGTCTCCTGGCATTAATACACACATTCCACACTATGAAAACTGCACAGGTGAGATTTAAACCATAAAAGTTTTGTAAAAACTTCTCCAATATCGACAGGTATTGTGCACTGGAGATGTGGCGTCACTAACTAAATTTCAAACCATTTGCTCTGATTTCTTGTATTTGTGATGCAAATAGTATAATTTTAATTTACAGTTCCTAGGGTGAGTCCTCGAAATTGAGTTGTGTAATATGAAGCTAGTGTTTGTCGATCTCGTTACTGCACATCTGTTCATATAGTTCCATCATATTTACAATGCTAAACTTCCATATCGTATGTAAACACGGACCAGTAGTATTCCTCCGTGTAGATATGATATTTGGTGCAACTACAGGTCAATGTTGTTCTGGTATATACTGACATTCTCTCTTACAGTACTGTTATTTCTATACATGATCTGCAAGTGCTAACCTACACTACTTATTTTAGCTTTTGTCATATATGTGTTTTTCACGTTTGTTAGTCTGTTTGTTAAGTTATATGTACATTGGTTTTGCCCAACAATCTATCTATAAACTACCGGGGCTATCTTGAATTTCAATGTTTATGCGATATTAGTGCTATCTTTGTAGCAATCATTTGCAGGCAACAGACCTCAGTAGTTGCAGGTAAGACTTATATGCTATTCAGTCATGGGTTGATGTCTTGAGACATGGAGGGTGGCTGTTGGCATGGGTTCTTTCATACATCCAAATTACTGCTGAAGATGGCCGATGATTAATACGCCATTGACCAGCTTTGTGTATCTTTGTCGCTTTTTGCCATTTTGTGTCCGATGCTGTTGTATGCTTTATATTCGTGCATGGGGCTTGCTTCAAAGGCACTATATATATTTTCAGCTTTTGACATTTGTATAAATCCTGGACCTTAGAACATTAAAGAGTTAAAATCTGTCACATTGATACTTTAGGTCTCAAAAGTGATCGTAAACTTGATAAACTTAACTTTTCTCTTCAAACGGAAAGTAGTACATTATTATATTATCCAAAGCTTCCAGCTACCCCCTCCCCGGTGGTAGCGTTGTCATTTAGGATGGGGACTTTTTACTCATTATCCACCACCTTCATCGTGAATTGCAGTACTGTGGATATGTATAGACTGAAATTTTTACTGATCATGGCTTAGCTCTGTGTGGAACGTACTCTATCGACCCGGGCAGTTAGCGAGTGAAAGGGACGAATTTCTGTACAGTTGATCTGCTCTTATGACAAGAGCGTTGGAATTGAACCTTTTTTTTTTTTTTTTGCAGTCTATGTAAATGCCTGATTTTGTCAATGTACAAGCCACACACACCTGCTACATCACCTTGGGTGCTCAGTCACACCTGCTACAACATCACCCTGAGTCATCAGTCACACCTGCTACAACATCACCCTGGATCCTCAGTCACACCTGCAACAACATCACCCTGGGTCCTCAGTCACGCCTGCTACAACATCACCCTGGGTTTCACACAACCTTTTCGGTGGTTGTCCTGATGGCTCTGAAATCTGGCGTTTGGACTTACTTTGCATTTGGCTTGCTGATGGTGCAAAAGATCTAGGGTTCAAATCTCATAGGACACTGACAAAATTATAGTAGTGTTCATTATTATAATTGCAGGTGATTTGAATGATCGCCGTGTCCGTTGGGACTCTGACCACACTGATAGTGAACTAGGTCTGAAACATGTCGACCTTATTAACTTAATAGGTATTCAAAATTAAATATGAATCCTCGCGTTCAGGTGATTGCTGCAACAGCTTACAAAGATTCTCACAACCGCCTCCCCAGATTTACTGCAAATAGTGGTGTGTTCCCCAAATAGCCAATAGCTAGTTGTAATCATCCTCTTTCATATTGTTTAATATCAATTTCCTTTCATAATGACCAAAACTTTGTTTTCACCGGAAGAAATAGCTGAGCTTTCAAAGTTCTCCATATAGGCATTAGCCAGGCAAACTGATAACGATAAACCCATCGGTGTTTCCATAACCTAAGTTATGGAAACGGTACGTCGATGATATTTTTGTGATCTGGCAACATGGTGATGACGAGATCAACCATTTCTTTAATCACATCAATAGTATTCATCCTAATATTCAATTTACATTGGAAAAAGAAGCAAATGGAAGATTGCCATTTCTATATGTTTTGGTCGAGCGAAACTCAAACGGAATAATCAGCACTTCAGTTTACCGAAAACCAACACATACGAACGTATATTTGAAGGAAAATTCATGCCACCCTGCCAGCATAAAACAAGGTGTAATAAAAACAATGTTCGACAGATGCATGGCAATTTGTGGTAAAGACAACCAAGAAAGAGAATTGAACTATATAAAGCTAATTTTCAAAAGAAATGGGTACAACAAGACTCAAATTAATCGTTCCTTACAGAAAGCCTGCAGAAAGAAACCCGTAAAAAAAGAGAAAAAGGAAATGAAGCGTATCTCAATCCCATATGTGAGAGGTTTGAGTGAAAAAATTGGAAAATCGTTATCAAAATACGACATACAAGTCGCTCATGAATCTTCCAGGACCATTAAATCTATTCTATGCAATGGAAAAGGTAAAATACCGGAATGTGAAAGAAAAGGAGCCATTTATAAAATTGATTGTGTATGTGGAAAGTCATATATCGGTGAAACGGGGCGCCCTCTAACGGCAAGAATTTCTGAGCACTGGAAAGCAGTTACACAAGGCGAAATTAACAAGTCGGCGATAGCAGAACACTGTCTTGACTGTGGAAAACAAATATGTTGGGAAGAATGCAAACCTTTAACCTTTGAGCCCAATTATTGGAAAAGGAAAATTCGTGAATCTATAAAAATTAAAACGTACAAGACAGGTCCTGAAACTGGTATGAATCGGGATAATGGATTGGAGATAGGATTCGTCTGGGACTCTATTGTGAAGCAAAATAATTGAATAATTCCTTAGTAGGCCCAGGCAGTATTTTTAGCGCGCAGTAATGAAAAGTTCTAAGTCATTTCGTTATCATAGGTACAAATATGTTGTTTACTTTCGTGTCTACGTAAATGACGTCAAAAAATTACATATAATTACGTGCAAGGCCTAACTGACCAGTCTAACGTTCAAATAACACCTTTACTTCCATAGAGAAAGCTGGGGACATCACCGGCGAAATATCTGGATATCAGAAATATTACCACATGGATTAAAAGTCCAATATAAACTCCGCAATAGTTTATGCCAGAAGCCACACCCACTTAAGTATTAGTCTTTCTCATAACCTAATGTGGTATCAGGACACAAATCGCACTGCCATGAAAGCAAGTGAAAGGTCTGCCTCTTGTAAAAAGGGGAAACTTTCCAGAGAAAAAAAAAAACGGTAAAATGTATCTGTGCATGGCCCGAACAATTTTGGAATATGGGTGTGTTTTCTTGGACAATTGCAAGCAAGAGATGTCTGACCTTTGAAAGGATTACAGCCTGAAGCAGGAAATTCACATTTAACGACAGACTACTTGCTGAAGTAGGCAGGGAGACGTTATGCACACGCAGGAAAGTTTATAAGCTATTTTTGTATAAGATATTAAAATAAACTTACTCCTCCCTATCTTAACGACCATCAACTTAGATTAATGAAGTGTGAGACTAATCGTTACTTAAATCTCCGAGATTGTCAAAATGCCATCAAACTTTCACGTTTAAACTAATATTTAGAGCAGCCTATGTTAAGCCAATAGGTTTGGCCTGTTTATATATAGCTTTGACGTTGCACTTGCTCACAAGTGCGAACTGTCATCACTGCTATACGCGCTTTTAGTTAGACTTGGCATGTTTGTCATCTGCCTATGTGACGCTAATGTTTCCTGTCTGACCAATGCAGTATTAATGTTCTCTCTTATTAATCGCCCTAAAGCGTTCGGATATAAATTGCTGTCTGCTTCAATGTTTTTATTATTATTATTGTTGTTGTTGTTGATGATGATGATGATGATGATGATGATGATGATCATGATCATGATGATCATGATCATGATCATGACGACGACGACGGTGGTGATGGTGATGATGATAATTTTTACTTTGTTCCCTTTAAGTTAGTACTGAGTAAAGCTCGACTTTATGGTAACGTGTATGTGTAGTGTAAATTACCGAGCTGGCTGCGAGCTGCCGGGATTGGGATTGGATTTTCTTCGTAATGGCGGTTATCATCGGTAATCGCCATTCCCATGGCCTATGTGCTGATTGGATGTGTTCCAATCAGTTGTTGGTTCTGATTGGCCACTACCCAAGCGACCCCTGAGAACCAACAACTAAATATAACTTTCGATGAGTTCATTGGCTGGTTGCATTATGCATATCTGGCACATGAACAAACACTGTGCCGCGTCTACCACTCCTGGAAATTGGTTGAATTAAATTAACTGAAATCGGTTGAACTAAATTCTGCATAAAACACGTTTACAAAATAGCAAATAAATGTATCATCAATTGGAATCTGTGTTGTGTACGCTGGGAAGGGTCGTGAACCTGGTGTGCCAGCAACTGGTTGTCCACCTCTTTTCCACCATATCCAAATATTTACATTTGTTATTTTTGTTAGCATTGAAAGAATAGGAACGGTAGAGTAGTTCATGAGGCAATGGTTACACTAGAGCATCTCGTGCAACCAACGTGCTGCGCAATAATATCCTCTTAACGCACTTTGTCATTATTTAAGCTTCTGCCGAAAGTACTGCAGAAGCGTTTGATTCATAGGCCTAAGCATAATGGGAAGACGGTATCAGATGATGAAGAATTGCATATCTACTCGTCAAAACTTGCCTAAATGTTTTCTTTTACCGGTTTTGCAAGCTTTATTGAAATAAAGTTGTTGCGTTATTCGGAACTATTTTTTTCCTAGTTTTGTGTTCCAGGAGTTGCCTTGACAACTGATGGCTGATGTAGTAGCCCCGCCTACTTGGCTCCTCCCACTAGTAAACAAAAAGGCGATTTTTTGTAAATTAACAAGCTTAAAACGATTTTAAATCAACCGTCAATGATAATACTTACTCTTATGTCAATAGAAATTGATGTTAAATGTAAATATAAGAATTAAACTTCCTCTCTAGTATAATTACGGGCGCATGGTTGCAGTTTGTGTGACAGGCATTTCTTTGATGACGCGCTACCGCGCGTCACCAGAAATGCCTGTCACACTAACTGCAACCATGCGCCCGTAATTACACTAGAGAGGAAGTTTAATTCTTAAATAATGTGTTTCCCGTGTGGCATTCCCAATCGCTTCACATTGTTATTGCCTACGCGCTGGGAGACAAGCTTTGCTCGGTTTGGGGGCTACAGCCATCACATATTAAAACAATATTTTTGCTATAATTATACACAAGACCCCTCATAACAGTATGCTTCAGATCGACACCTTTTGTGATGCATTGGAATGAATTGCTGAGAGCCACAAAATCGTCTTTTGTGGCCACTGGAATATGCAATTTTGTCAAACATTCTGCGACATGTTTTTCACATGCTTTTGTCTCTTTAATCTTATTTTCTTAACCTGTGCTACCTGAAAAAAAAAGTTTCTGATATTAGCTTGGAGATAATGTTCCAATTATGTCATTCCCATAAAGTTTGCTCTGAATATGGTTTTCGCGAATACGAGAGGAAAACAAGCAGAGACGAGGGCGAATGTGAAGCACCATGCCCAAAATATCTAGATTCTTAGAGGCTTTTCTCAATGTATCATTGGACCTTATTACAATTTGCCATTTTCCCACATTCACAGTAGCTTCATGTCAGTATGCTGCGATACATCATGAGAAAAGTTGAGAAAAAAGGGAAAGAGAAGCCAAGTTGCAGAAATAGAAATATTCAAGAAAAGTTTTGGGTCGAAACCACAGCAATTAGTTACAACATCAAACGTCAGGGGCAGCACCAGCTATAACGACTGTTACCACACACCTCTTCTGTGGACGAGCGATATAATAAATAAATTTGGCTGCTTTTAAAAAACTGCAACCCATATTGACGTGAACAGGTGTAGTTTTCAAATATACGAGCTTGCACAGAAACAAACAATCTCAAGCTCAAACCACACTCTTGCTTTGAAATTATTGTTGTCAACTTTGCTGTGGTTGATATCCATCAGAAAGAGACCACTCAAGCCTATTTTAAACTGAAATGAATGGTGTCGCTCTTTTTCACAGTTTAATCAAGATATTATTCGTAATGGAAGGAGGCAAGATAGGCTGAAACATGAATATTGTTCTTGGGGAAAATAATCAAATTCTGTATATTTTCCTATTGCGAGCATTCTTTCTTTGGAAGTTCAATTGT
>OZ026619.1:9581777-9634277 GCA_964020975.1 Hermodice carunculata
CATCATTTGCCCACTTCAGGAATATAATATAACAATAAAACATTAACTAATAATATACAGTATACATCAAAGGCCTTGTAGTCTGCAGAAAATTACGCTCTTTACGTTTTCAGTATTTTTGTTCAGTTATCGAAGTTGTCATGCTGTGGCTTCTCATACTATTTTGCCCACCCATGCTTACCAAAGTTGAAGATGCATAAATAAGATAGCTCGAGTCGTCAGTTCTGAGTCTTTACTTACGTGGTTTACGACAATATTACGCAAGCCCAAGGCACGGAGGTAATGTGCGTTTGACGAAGGTAGTCATGGTGACGACGTAGGTGGTTTGATTTTTATATTCTGGACCTAGAAAAATAATGAGGATTTTTTTCAGAAGTGCTCACATAAAAAATCAACTTTTATACACCAAAACAAGTTTTGCCAAAGGGAAAAACGCAAACCTGCGTTTAGCTCATAAATACATTAAAAACAGCCGAAGTAATTAAGCCTCTCAAAGAAAACAAGCGCCAGCGAAATGGCGGTAGCTTTGTATTACGGGAAGACAGCATGCAATCCGGCATAGCATCGAAATTCATCAGTGTAATAGCAATCACGTGCCACCAAATGGTTATATCCCATTGATCGATTGAATGACATGTATTTGGATAGTAGTACAACGGCTAATCAAGTTTGGTATAAAATCCAATCAGATAGTCTGTTGTTTTAGTCATTTTCAAATTCATACAGGCACAAGAGCAGAACGATGTGTTAGAGCTGGAAAAGTTTGATTTATGTGGGGTTGTTGCAAATGGATAAAGTTTGCGATCGATTACTGCCGAGCCAGACTATGGGTCTATCCAGGTTTGTTGTGTGGAGAGAGAACTTAAGTCATTGAACAGTGGCTTTGGGAGGCAAGCAGACGGATATTATTGGCAGAAGAAAATAAACAGACTGTTGTGTTAACCAATAGCCCATGTCCTTTGTCATTGGCGGTGATATGTGACACACAACCACTTAAGCACGCTTGGTAAGAAACTTAACACTCAACATCTTGTTTCTCAACGATTTCTCTAATCAAGTCTTAACTGTCAAATACGAGACATGCATACAGAGTATGCACTCTCTAGTCACATGGAGGAGTGTCACGCTTCGTTTTTGCCCAGCCAAATAGAATCCCACGAGCCGTGGCAACAACAAACTACCATGATGCTATTCCTTGCTTTCACATGACCAGATGAAGCCAGGCTTGCTTTTTGTTTTGAACTGATAGCGCATTTCTTGGAGTGTCGCCCGCTGTACGCCTACTCACTTAATGCTCTAATGGATGGACATTAATTTATGTAATCACGGACATACACTGAAAATGAAGCAAACGGCAGCACGAACGTAGGGCACAACAATTTATGCCACCAGACGGTGCTGCTATCTGATGGACAAACAAGACATCATGATGAAGCGTTTTGTCTATTTTTCTGCAGACGTACCTTTGGTTTCAAGACAGTATTAAATCTGTGGCCTCATATGTCTACATCCAATTTATTTTCTAACCTGAATTGAAGTGATGCTGTGACTGCTTATATGAGATAAACATATGTTTGCGTTCCCTCGTCGACCAATACTGGCGACCATGCCCACAAGCTGACACACTGCATTATGGGAAGAATCTTCACATATGCTAGTCTATTTATGGCATCTTTGAATTATCGTCTTTGTCATCACATTGTATAGTAGATTTAACAACAAGAAGGCATGCAACGGCACCACCACAGAAATATCACAGACATTGTGTCAATGACAAACGTGCTGAGCTTCTCGCAACACATAAACCGTTAATTAGATTTATGTCACCAGGGTCTCATTCGGGTTTTTATGGGAACAACCCTAAGAGGCAGCTCGCTTGCCTTCACTTTTGGACGATGCCAGTTTTACTGGGGCCCTGTGTGTGTGTAATTGAACTCTGTAGTTTCTTTAGACAAGGGGGGGGGGCTGCTTGAAAAAATGGCAGATACGCTGGAGTCGCAGACTGAAGAATCTAGAATTCTATCAAGCAGGATACCAGATATCAGGGGATCATTAAATATGTGTACTTTTAACGGGTCAAACGTAAAAGAACCACGAAATATATCAGATAGAGCAGTTAGTAGTCAAATCATACAATGTGGAGATCAGACCGATTTTTCTCCTCAAATTATAGTGAAATGTGACAGATGTGTCGGAAAGGCTCATTTGAGTAATTACAAAGCATTCTGCTGAAAGGGACATTAACAAAATTTGGGCAACAAGGGCTAACTCTATTCTATATATTTTACAAAATTGGACAAAATACAAGACGCCACATTTCAAGACACGAAATCATAGAAGGTCATGTCAAGGTAGGCATATCCTGTAGTAAAGCCCCACACAAGCATTAGCATATAAAATACTTGCACATAGATGTAGAGGACTATAGTCCAATGCCAAAACTCAACATCGCTTAGAGTGTCAAATAGAGCTTTAAAAATTGTCGCCAGCCTTCGAAGTAGAGCTGCAGAGCTTCATACATGATAGTCATTAACCCTTAAAGTGCTAATCACAGCTATAGTCATTTTCTCATTACTGTTAAACATAGAATGGTTAAAAGATTCAAATTCCTCACGAAGATACCTTTTATTTAAATACCAGCAAGCCTAGTCTAAAGCAAAAAGTAGTCTTAGTCAACAGGTTTCCTGGGGGCACTTTGCACGCAATGTGCGCAAAGTGCCCCCAGGAAAGCTGTTGACTCAATCTTAAATCAGCGCTTTAAGGGTTAATATTCGTAAACCAGCACAGAGAGAGAGAGAGAGAGAAGGAGGACACGCATGATATATGCAACTTCCTTGACACAACTTTCCACGGTAAAGGTTATCTTCAGGACGCCACATCACCTAACGAACTGTGTAACGTTCCACATATCCATCTATGACGATACCTTTGCACCACATGAAAGTAAGCTGGACTTGAATTTTAGTAGAGATAACACCTTGAAAAACATATTTGCGTGATATATTCATAATGAAATAGTAGTAAGAATGTGTTAATGGCACACACACACACACACACATAATATATATATATATATATATATATATATATATATATATGTGTGTGTGTGTGTGTGTGTGTGTGTGTGTGTGTGTGTGTGTGTGTGTGTGTATCTACGCCACTTCCGGTCCGGTTTATCAATATCATTAGATATTTAATCCTTCCATGTAATCCTACCGAAAGTGATTTGATAACATGGTGTAATAATTTATCACGTCATCCAATCACATCCGCTCCGGTTTAAATATACGATTAAACGTTTGATAAAAATATTCGATAAAAAAAACAAGTGATTTGATTTAATTATTCAAGATTTATCATGTCATAATCACCATTATCATCACTGCCGGCGCGATTCAATCATATCATGAAATATTAGATAATATGTTAAACACTGACTATATTAAAAAATGGCGTTCTGTCGTGTTGCATATCGATTGACATTTCTGGTTTTATTCAGTATCTTACCATATTCTATATTGTGGAGATTTCTATATTATTCAGTTCATTAACTGAAGAATAAGCAAGTCGTTGCTCCACAGATATAATAGCTTAATAAATATAAACATACGTTTGCCTCGGGATTTTGAATTAAAAATAAGTTTCCTTTGTTCTTCCAAGACAGTTGCGATCCAAATATTTAATGATAGGTAAATTGATTTGATCACATCATAATACATTTAATTAAGATGATATGATATGATACTGAACAAATCAAGAGTGGCGTTCCATTATGTATACCTGTGTGTGTGTGTGTGTGTGTGTGTGTGTGTGTGTGTGTGTGTGTGTCTCTCTCTCTCTCTCTCTCTCTCTCTCTCTCTCTGTGCACGCGTGTGTGTGTGTGTGTGTATTTAACACTCTACGACCGAAAGGTCCAGAGATTTATCCATCTCGAAGTAAAACAGTGACGACATTATAACTATTTAAACTTTGGTTTAATTATATCTAACGTTAACATATGTAACTTGTGTCAATGATTTACACTAAGGAATGAAATATCAACGGCACACGTCTTTTTAAAACAAATGTGCATTTCCAATTTGATCTCAAAATCAAATTACGGTATTTTGCTTCAGAGGATAATGTGGTCTCAAAATTCTATCACGGAAACGATATTTGACAATAGATGCGGACAGTCTTCAAGGCACCGAGTGCACACCGAGGTGTATCCTGTTATTCGTTTTACTTCTGTGACATCTATATTTGCATTACAATGTTCTTGTTCCGAATGGAATTCCTATGAAATTGTTTTCCCTTGGTCTCTATGGTCCCCGAGCAGTTTTTGTTATTGAGTGTGATGTGTTATGTTAATAGAGTAAAGATGCCATGTTGCATAGACCCCAAAAGTATAAATATTTGGAAAGTGGGTCTTTAAATTGCATCATTTTCCTTTTACTTCCGGGGATTGTTGGATGAACTCTATTTACGCGAGAAAATTAAAAGTCTAAGTTGTATTTGCAAGTTAAGATTTTTTTATTCTTCCTTAAGTCCAGAAGTCATCAGAATCGTTATGAATTCTGATGAAGAGGACGACTTTCGTTAGTCGCTGACAATTCATGTGATTTTTTCTTCTTCATAATGATGTCTGTTTTATTCTGTTTATTTTACGTTACCTTTTATTGTCATGTAATTCGTTTTTGTTCCGAGTTCATATGTCTCGTATTGTATTTTTTTCTTTCTTACATCGATGTGTATTTAAGACAGATAGTATTGTATTTGGTTGTACACGAGGAGAGGACACTACATTAGCTATATTTAGCTACACGTCCGATCCTCTTTAAAGAAATAAAGTATATTACTACTAAGTCCAGAAGTTTTAATTACACTATCAAAAGTTCAAACATGTAAGCGGTGACTTATTCTTTTTTATGATTTGGATGCGTGTGCAATTCTAAAGGCACTAGTGCAAGGCATTTTTAACATAGCAAGATGCGTATTTTGGGTTATGCAAACGAAAACATGTTAGATTTTTACTGTTTCTTCTCTATGCGTCCTGAACATATTGTGAGCGTTCCTTCGTCAGGAGTTCTTTGGAAACCCGGTTTATGTGGAAAGTCAAATATGGTCGCGTTAGACTTGACGTCAGAAAATTGGATGATAGCTCGCATAAATAAATGGTTTAGATTATTTTTGTACATCCAAGTATGGTGTAACAAATGTTATTATCAGCGTAGAGACTAACCATTTGCATTTCTATGTTTTGCGCGCGCGCGTGTGTGTGTGCGTGTGTGGCATCCCCTTCTGGGCGTTTACGGCGCACACATACCGCCTGAGCAGTGGTCACTTCAAAATGCTGTAGCTGAGGGGATACACAACACAGTCGACATTGCAGCGTTCTTATAATATAATAAAGGTTTTCTAAAAGTCACGTGATGAGTAATACAAATTACAATGTGAAAAATGTTTGGTCATTTCTGGGAGATGAGGTTGCAGGTTTGGTGGCTTAATTCTCCGATCATGTTGTTTACATGTTTGATTTCTTCTTTTAAAGTCTTACAATCTATTATATATTGGATGAAGTAGACCTGAGGTTTATTTTATGTAAGAACGGGGCTTCCAGAAAATCATTCTGGTCAGATAAACCGACCTGTGGCCATCTGTCTGCTTCTTGAAGTGAAAATCTGATGTTAGGTACCTTCACGTGTGCTCCAGATGACTTGCCGAATCCAAGACCAATAATTATTTTGTCACGTCATTTTTTTTTCATCGAGCAGAACTGAGTTGTATTTTTTAAATATTTTGGAGCCTCATTTTGTTGGAATAACAGAGCCAAGTTGTCATGCATCTGCCTGTGCTCCTAGGCAGTCAACTTGAGTGTAGTCCTCTTCGGAAGTCCACTCCTTCAACCAAGCTAAAATATGAGTAGCATTACATTATTGGGGATGGTCCTTTTAACAGATGATGGAGATAATGTTTTACTTACGCTTATTGATATTAATATACATAGAAGACTGTTGAGCTGGCATGCTGTTTGAAGTGTCCATGCACTGTGTGTAGGAGCTACGTTGTCGAGGGTACATCACGCATGCCTGAAGTTTTGGGGGAATGGCTGGGTTTACAGCATATATCGTTTAAATATTGAGGATGAACAAATTGATGTTAACGTTACGAGGTATTAAGGACACACATGGTCTAAAGTTCCAACCAAATGCAATGATGCACGTTTTTGACCACACATGCTGTTTGATCATCATGTGTGTTGGAAGCTGCACCATGCGTTCATGGATTTTTAGGACCTTTATTGACTCAAGCACATGCACAGTTAGAAGCAGAGTTTACGCAAATGGATTTTAAAGACGTAAATTATGGCATAGAAAATGCATAGTCGAAAGATATAAGACATGCGCTATGATAAGAACACATTTGATAGATGTTTTACCGTGCTTGCTATTAAGGTAGGGGCTCGGGTGATCGACGTTACATCGCACGTTTGCTAAGTCCCAAATACGTGCTTCGACATGTGTTCTCATGTGTATATATATATATATATATATATATATATATATATATATATATATATATATATATATATATATATATATATATATATATATATATGTATATATCCCACGTAAAAAATATACACATGTTATTATCTTCGTGTTTTTTGGCACAGACCGCAGAGTTGTATAGCTTGTATGATTTAAGCACCGTGGATATGGCACTGATAGCTTTACCAAACATCTGTTTTGTGTACACACATTTGTTTTTACATTGCCCAATCCAAGACCAATTATGCTTTTGTCACGTCTTTTTTTTTTTTCTTCATCGAGCACAACTGAGTTGTATTTTTTTTCAAATTTGGGAGCCTCATTTTGCTGGAAACATCTGTATAGGATAGACACATTTGTTTTACATGTATTGTGAGTCACTCTCCGTGGCACAGATGGAGGAAACCGAAGAACTCGGAGAAAAACACCGTGCACGGTTCAAGTGGTAGGAACATTCTCCACATGCTTCCCAGGACGAGAATCAAACCTCGGTCGCAGAGGTGAAAGGTCTTACCGCTCAGCCAACCGTGCACCTAATGCTATGACAATAGAAATTATATATATGGTCTGAGAAGGCCATAAACACGTCCATGCATTTTTGTAAAAATAATAATTGTTCTTTTTAATAAGATGGCTTCTAACAATAATTGAGTTTCCCGTGTTGAGATTAAGACTCAGTGGAGACATGCACACTTGCTTTGCGGAAGAGGTGTTTTACAGCAACTGTTTATCATCATTTAGTATTTGGTGAAATGTTAAAAAAGAATTTAATAATCTAATGCTCGAAGTGATGCAGCATGGCAGAAGTTCTGTCTGATCCTGTCTACGTTGCAGTTATACTGAAACATTTAGTATATGTATGTTTCGTCTCTGCTGACATTATGTTGAAAACAGATAGTGCTTTTTACACAAATGAATGGTGTGTGCTGTACATGGTGCCACTGCACGCTCAGGCTTAGTATCTAGCTCCGTACTAGTGGAGCCACCTGGTGGGTAAACAAACCCAGCCGCTTCGATTGCCAACTAATTGTTCACCCGCAGTGAGCTCACATGTAGCTTACCTTCTGCAACATCCCCTATTACCCATGAAGACGAGTTCTGGTCACTTTTAATTGCATCCAGTAGCGTCCGTAGGCATACGAATAGAACATGTAACACTGTCAACATTACCCTCTGCCAGTCATGATAATGCGGCTGGGTTTTTTTTGGGGGGGGGGGGGTTGTTTGTTTTTTGTTTGTTTTTTTTTTTTGTTGGTTAATGGAAGCCCTGAAATAGCAGAATTAGACAGGGATTTTTACTATTTGATGGCATCAGGCACCGTTGTCAGTTTAGAAGTAAAGTAAGTAAAATTTTATTGACATTCAAGTACGAATCAATACTGACCTCTTTGTCATACATACAAGATAAATTACCAACATTTCATGTCATGCAAATAAATATTACACATAAATTCAAGTAGTAGCACTACCGCCGCTATTACAGGTACAATTAGCAGACAAGGGGCAAGTCATAAACACAAAAGTAGGACAGCATGATGCGGCAAGAATTAAGCTAAAAGTCACTATTGTTGTAGCACCAGATAGGTAGACACCCATTGTATCATACTATACTTACAGTACTTATAAGTAGAGAAAAAGCATATTGTAGATTTCTTTGTAAAGCATCATATCATAGAGCGTCTGAAATATATTCGTGACATAATAAATACCGTTAGACTGGAACGTTCCTGTTCTTCGTGGATTTGTTGCTACTCTAGGCTAGCAATTGCTATCTAGGCCTACCAACTAAAATTGGAGGCAGTATTTGCTGTTGCTTTGAGGAGGCAATGCGGACATAATTATTGATTAAAAGTGGTTCATTCAAGAGACCATGTTTTTCACTTTGTCGTGTTAGAAGAACACATATTTACGTTGCGTTAGGAAATAAAACCACTGGCATAATTGAGTGCTGTGCAAATACACCTGGAGTAACTGGCATTACACATTGTTGACGCTGCGTTGGTCCCAACTGTTGGTTAACATTTCGCTGGGTTTGGATCGCGATGCCTGGCCCCTGGACTGTCCGGGGAACAGTAACAAATATCGAGTTGCAGGTGGCTCTGAATGCTTTATGTGATCAATGTTTCAAGTCTGTGATAGTTTGATAATGATGAACATTGTGGACGCAGAGAGCCATTAAATATCAAGGAAAATACACAATACCTGGCCAGGGACACATTTTGATTGTGTCAAGAAAGATATTTCAGACGTTCTCTGACATGTTCATCTTCACTCAACTGACTTGTCAGTGAGCTCGAGGCTGATCCATCCGTCGGCGTAATTCTTTGCCAACAATTTTACATGCTCTTCCTTTCAAAAACAGTTGTCAGGACCTCTTTTAAGTTTGACCGAAATGTACCTTGTACTTTTTTTCCAAATGGTTAATGCTTCTGTGATTTTTTATTAGGATGACGAATCCCCATGCATTCTCTGTGACGTCACTAACTCGCTCATATCCTTGTCACGCAGATCGGTGTGGCTTGGGTGGGATTCAACATTCTGAATGATTTCAGGACTGCATTGGAAAATTTGTAGTGCAGTAAATAGTTCATTTCACTCTATCAACACACCTTTTAAACTTCCTGTTGAGATAAGTATCCGTTCTTATTCTGCACATCGTTACAAAGCAATTGAGCCATGATTTACACAAGAAATGTCCAACCTGCTCGTATACCGCGAAAGAGTAAGTCTTGCGGCCGAGATGCCACCTAAATTACCGCCATGCATGCATTCACAATGTGCTGGACATTGAGCCCCCTTGTTGGTGTCCGAGACGCGCATACAGATTAATGCACCTCTCCGCTGGTGTCAAGTACTATTCACTGCAAGTCTGCGAGCAATAATGAGAAAAAGCACACTATGCAACATTTTAATGGTGTTATATTTAGATGTTTAAAATGTTTTGAGTTAATAACAGTTTTACGATAGACTGTCAAACTATATTCTTCATTTTTTAAATGGCGTCATTTAAATCTGCACTGCTTTGATACGTCATCATGAATGGCGCGCCTACCCTTTTGATCTACTAGTAACTAGAAATGATGCTGGAGACATGCGTTCATTTGTTTGAGAAATTCGTTACAGTTGATGAAATTTCTTTTTCGACATTTATTTTTTACAAAAATATATATCTCTGAGTACAAATATATTGACAAAATTCCAGGATTGCTCTTGGGAGGATTGTGTTCAAAAGAAATATACAGACCTGGGCCTCCAGCACATGTATCGTATGAAACTAGTAATGACAAGAAAAACTTAAGTCAAACATACATCACACTCACAACACCATCATGCTTTATAATATCCGTGCCATAACCAAGGGCAACCATGAAGACGAAAATAAATGTTGTCTACGCACATTTTAACCCCTCGCCTCACTATTGTATTTGAGACATAACTTATGTTTTTGACACATTATAACTGAATTGGCTGGTTCGTTCATGCATGTTATTAAGTTGTCTTTCGTAAACTTCAAGGAGAGTTGCTGAACTGACTTGTTGGTTCATTTTGTGAGACTTTTTTTTCTGAAACCATTTTACCAATTACTTTGTAATTGAATTGGACAGCATTTTGGTATCCCTTGATCCTATTTTTGTTCAACGGTTAGTGCTGTGATTGAAAAAAATGTGTTTTTTTCCTTGTTTTTTTTGGGGGGGGTGGCTTTGTTTTTGTTTGTTTGTTTTTTTTTTTTCTTGTTTTTGTTTTGTTTTTTTTTTTTCTTGTTTTTTTTCTTGTTTTTTGTTTTTGTTTTTGTTTTTTTGTTTTTTTCTTGTTTTTTTTGTTTTTTGTTTTTTTGTTTTTTTGTTTTGTTTTGTTTTCCGTTGTTTTTCCTGATGTTTTCTTCCAAAACCTCTGGAATCGTTTCAAACTTGGAGAAAATGCAGCTTTATTCAGCCTGTATCAAAAGTGCTTACTACGTGGTAGTTGTTATTTCTTGATTTATAAAGAATTTCAGAAATTGTATATCAATAAGAGTGACTATTGGCGTGGTTAATAAGGCGATAGCAATGGACATGCAAGTTCATGTAATCCCATTGAAAATCATTGTACAGATCCTGTGCAGACCTAGTGGAGATGAACCTCCGGCGGGTGTCTGCGAAGTCTGTCAGTGGCTCGTGTTCTGGTGAGCGTAAATTTTGATTGTATTTTTTACGCTTTCTTGGAAAATCTCTCTTTTAAATCTTCTCTAAAGCCACTTGCCATTTTCTTTAAAATCACGCATGGCCACCTCCATGAGTACCTGCTTTTTAATTAGTTCAACAAGTGGCGCTGTGTTTTTTCTATCTACCTTTTTATAAACTATTCTGTGTTTCCGTACTTTTTTGCTACCCCAAACAGCTCGAGCTTTGGTTCAAACAGTACAGGGGTATACTTCAGGTAAATCTCTACTGTTTCTTAAATAGAACGTTCTGTTGCGCATTGCCATTGATTAATATATGTCTATGTGTCAGTTTGCTAGGAAATGCCCGTACAGAATTTCGGATCACAACTTCTTTAAACATAGACTTCTTGGCATGAACCGTAGCACTTACGTATCAGAACTGATGAGTGTGTCACACAACGGAACAAGGTAACCGGATTAAAAGATTCGTGTACCATTTATCTATTGGCTATAGTTTGTGTGTGCTTTGACAATGCTATAATGTAACCTACGTGGATATATCAGACCTGACGGGAGTGCCATGTGACAGAGGTATGTCGTGCATTTGGTGGTAATGGGATATATGTACGTGTATTATTCATCTTTGAGATACAAGTTTGCTGCACTTAGATTTTGTTTCTGACAGCCATCCTCATATGAATGTTTGGGATGTAAGTTCCCTGTATTTAATTTCGTTTTTGAAACCTTACCCACATATGAATTAGAACTATATTATGTTGAAAAAAAACTGGATCGCTTAATGACGTAATATGGTGACAATGATACTCTATTACTATTTGCCTTTGACCTGTAACACGTAAGTCCTTCAACACAGTTTCTCAAATCCGTTCATTTCTATTGTAATCTGGGTCAGCAGGCCAAGTGGCAGGGTCAGTAATTTTCATAAATATCAAATAAAACTTCACTTCCACTTTCCTCTTCTCATCTTAGGTCAGTTCAAGATGTAGCCGAAGTTCATGCCAGGTTTAGGCTTCTTTTGAGATGAATATTTCTAGGTCACCTGAGGAGAGGCACTAACAAGTTCTGCAAGAAACTCTACATAAGGAGCGCTTTTTTTAATATGTTTCCATTCCATAGATAACCCTGTGCTTTCTTAACCCAGAATGCCACCGTTGACCAGTCTAACACTTTATTTTTGTTTCCGTTATGCAAACCTTGAGAGTGGGGCACAATTTTGCTCGAGTTGTTGCACGATCGATGTTTTCAGGTTTGTGAGTTCCCAGAAAAACGCCTATCAAATTTGGCGTTCAAGAGTGAATTTTACGCTTTGTAGATCTCATAGGAGCATTGCTTAATGAACAAACCAAATCTGGAATTAATATATTCACGACACCAAATGCTGTGTAAAATAGAACAAACATACAATATGCTAAACGTATTTAGAAAATTGTATATGTTTGGCACGAAAGAGATAGTTTCTGGATGGCCACGTAATATAGCTCATCATAGCAGAGGCACAGTTCCTTTAAAAGGCAACCGAGGCGACCAGAGCAGGTCTGTGGTGAATATAATTAAATGTGAATACCTTGTAGCTGTTGTTTAATTTTCCTCCACACTTTTGATGGCGTCTTGGCCCAGAATGAAACAACAAATAGTTTTACAACGGTTAAATGATACTACCCCTAAGCAGTTAAATACATAGGCTTGGTACCTTCAATGTTTGAGCGCAAGCATGCCCTATTATGTACCACCAAAAGAAAACAAATAACCGCAGACACTCGGTGACACACTAGGCTCTTCTGCAATTGTGAATATCAATGCCCTCAATCTGACAAGGTGTGTGGTCACATTAACGGTAGGTGGTACGTCCAGTTCGTTGACAACATTGTCGACAATGGAATTTTATTACTTATATCCATCTTAACCAATGAATGTGTAGAGAAAATAATAGATGTCACATTCAGATTTTAAACGGAGTGTGGCATTCAGCTTGGTATTTTCATTTAGTTATCTTACATTCCATCTCTTGAACCATTGGGTCAAACTGCTGGGATGCGGAAAATCGAAATCCACCGTTGGTCATTGACCTATATTAAACACAACATATTACATATGATTAAAAATACATATAGTGTCTGGTCATTTCTTACTGTCTTTATTAATGCAAATATCTGAGAGAGAGAGAGAGACAGAGAGAGAGAGAGAGAGAGAGAGAGAGAGAGAGAGAAAGAGAAAGCAAGTATTATCGCGCACAAGACTTTATAGATGCGGTACTCGATACTCGATTAATAAGATTAAAACTGTAACACCTACAACAATCATGACACTGTACCCACTAAACGATGTATTCATAGGGACATTTAACTGTTGGAAAATTCAAACAAAAATTATACATACATATATATGTATATATATATATATATATATATATATATATATATATATATATATATATATATATATATATATATATATATATATATCAGCCGATAAATAAATGAAGTTAATTGATAATAAATTATTAACTAGATGGAAAATAAACAAATGAATAAAGAAATAGCAACCATAAAGCTTTGAAGTCAACCAGGAACCTATATCTGTGCGTGCTTGAGTAAACATACTCAATAAAAACCATAAAAATAAAAAACTTATTTAATTTGTACATTGCATGCTAACTAGTAATCACCTTTTTCTATGTTAAAAGTACTTTGGTATATATGCGGTGTGGTTGGAAGTTTGAAGAACAAACCGAATGCATTCGTGTAAACGGTCACTTTTTTGTTTTTGTTTTTTGTTTTTTAATTTTTATTTTTGCGATGCAAGAAAAGTTACATGCTAACATTTCGGTCCGTCTGAAGTGTTGTTTAAAAAGTCGAAAGTAGTAAACCGTCCGGAAAGGATGGCCGATTACCGATTGTAAATCCTTGGTCACTGTTTTCAGCACCTATATACATATATATATATATATATATTTATATATTGGTGCCGTTCATCGACCTGTTGTATATATATATATACATATATATATATATATATATATATATATATATATATATATATATATATATATATATATATATATATATATATATATATATATATATATATATATATTGGTGCCGTTCATCGACCTTTTGCCTAGTAGCGGGTAATCCCAAGGTTAATCTATAGTGGCTTTGTTCCTTTTGTGCCAAAGGTTACAGCTATCTAAATGAACATTATGACAATGGATGAAATATCACCACGTGCAACACACATACTGTGATAGCATCAATGTATAGATGTGAACGTAGAATAGAATTGATTCCCACCTGCACAACATATTTATGAACAGTATCAGGACAGTGTCGCATGGAAGTGGGATCGGGAGTAAATTCAAATTTACGGCAAATCCCGTAAACACAGGCATCAATCACTTAACCAAAATATATGCACATGTGCAGATACATAGTGTAAATATTGCCCTAATATGTCTACATGTAGTGATTGCCGCATTGCTCAATGTTCCAGGTGCTCTTTTAGCATTGTGTAGGTTTAGTGTAGAATCTTCTTTTTCGTCCTATAAAGGTAAATGAACCAGTAGAAACGTTTTCAGTGGAAAGTGTGACGTGTTTTAGGAAATTTATTTATTACCATATCATATCATATCATATCATATCATATCATATCTCACATCATGTATTTACTTATATTTATTGGAAATTTTACGCTTTGTTTGGGAGCTGGACATACGCACGGTGTGCACGTTATTTGAAAAAGGTGCTCATGTTTACTTGCACATCGCGTATGACGAACAAGATTTCGAAATGAATACTTTTTATCTTGTTCAAACAACAAAGACACAAAGTTCTTATTTGTTTAGTGCGACCCGAGACTGTTCCAGGTAAAAGACTATTTAGGTACCGTGGAACAGTTTCATTAATAAGTTTAAATATAAATACAAGTTTTTGTTTTCTCCTACGCTCATTTATTTTTTCCCAGCCTGTCTCTATGTAAACATTTTCATGACTTGTGTGGACAAATGTTCCTGTCACAATCCGGGCAGCATCCAGGCAGTCTGCTTTCAGAGCACAGATAGAGTCTACTCTACTGTAATAGACATTTGATGTGCAATCTATACGCAGCCTGTCATTATTTTCATTTTTTTTTTTTCAATATATATAATTTTAAATTCCTGAGTTACATTTCCTTATTATGTTGTCTTGATATTTGGTTAGAATCGTGTTACGAAAGGCCATACTTGTCATTCACTATGGGGTATTGACACAGATATCATTCTGTTCTGAACCTGATTATACCGATTATAGAGTAGACCCCTATGTACGATGCCTCACGTGTTTTCAGACTATGCAACATTGGTGCAAAAGTGAATCGGTTTGCTGTACGTGATACAACTGTTTACAATTGTTCCGATACCTGTAAATAAATAAATAAATAAATAAATAAATAAATAAATAAATAAATGTGTATGTATATGTGTATATATATGAATTTCACTGCTAATTTACATAAATGTGCAGTACAAAACCGTTAAATTCAATATTTGCGATTTGTTTAAGACCGTATTTTATAAGAACTCAAAATTTGAGAGTCATATCTAACAACAAACAATTAATGTTTGGATTCGGGTTTATATATTTTATAGGGTTGGTTTAATTAAGTAATAAACAAAGTACGTAAACAGGATTGTTGCCGTTTTCATGTTGCTTTTGACGCCATGGTTTTCTTCAGTCTGAATTAATCACTGAACCAAAACAACTATGTCAATGTCCATTGTCACTTCACAGAATGGTTATTATTATATACACGTTTGTGTGGATATCGGTGTATCTGGAATAAAGTTCCATGAGTTTTCCATGGAGCAAAAGTAACCTATTACAGAAATTGGATGAGCCATTACGGATTCAATATTGCCACATTTTCTACCTTGTCAACAGAAATAACCTAGAGATGTACAGAGCATTCACTTGCATTGGCACTAAAAATCATTTATTTCAGCTCATGAACTTGTGGTCGAAAGCACTTATACATACAGCTTGTGGACGAAAGCACTTATACATACAACTTGTGGACGAAAGCACTTATACATACAACTTGCTTACGCTCAGGACGTGCACTTATGGCCCCAGTAACTCCCCAAAACTTGACCTTCGGTATTTTAACGGGTGTGTACGTTTCCAGTGAAGAAATTATCTATCTATCTATCTATCTATCTATCTATCTATCTATCTATCTATCTATCTATCTATCTATCTATCTATCTATCTATCTATCTATCTATCTATCTATCTATCTATCTATCTATCTATCCATCCATCCATCCATCCATCTATCCATGCATCCATCTATCTGTCTATCTATCTATCTATCTATCTATCTATCTATCTATCTATCTGTCTGTCTGTCTGTCTATCTGTCTGTCTGTCATTGGGAAAATTGCAGACTAATATATTCCAATATATATATATATATATAATATATATATATATATATATATATTTAATTATTTATTTATTTGCATGTATGACGAGAACCATATGCAAGTGCCAAAATAGAGGAAAGAGTGCGTCAGTTCTAATATATTAATGCTGCTATGCTCTTGAAAAACGAGGCGGTATGGTCCATTCTGTTCGCTCTTGTATTTGTATGAGCACAATAAATGTTCCCATGCATATGTATGATTATTAATCCTTTCATAAAGGTGATTTGCTCTGATTCTTATCGATGGTTCTTATTGTGACTTATTCAAATGTTGGTGCCCATACTGTTCATCATTGCTAAAGGCTCCAGTCTAAAATTTCAAGGGACGCAGAGAGAAAGAGAGAGACAGAGACAAAGACAGAGACGGAGACGGAGAGAAAAATTGTTAAAAATTTGTGTGAATTCCATAGATTGGAGTGTCAGAGTGAGGAATACAATTCAACTGACACAAAGACTCTCTTTCACAGCTCAGAGGTGAGCACATGTGCAGTAACTGTTGCAATTTGAGTAATTGTCTTTGACTACGCTTCAAGCAAGATAATAACCCACGAATCCAATCTGCGTATGTAGCATAATATACGAATTATTTGACAACCACAATGCACGCACGGTATGTACGGCCAATATTGGTTTGCCGGGTGGTTTTTCGGACATAATTAAAATATGTGTGTTTGAGCTGCCCTGCTGCTATCCCTGCCGCCCGCATCTGTTGCTTCATATTGGCAATGTGTGTGCCGTATTTGTTGTTTTGTCATTGTGCTTTTCTGTACCCCAGGTGCACGATAAGCCCATTTGTGACATATGGTGGAGGGAGTCAGGAAAGACTTGTGTCATCTTACAAGCGTGTGCTGCGCTGCTGGCTACGCGACTCTGTTTTTGAGCAGATTGATGCTTGGGGTCTATTGTTTCCGTTCTTTATGATTGCTGGCTGTTGGAGAACACCATGAACAAGCAGTTTATATATGTGTATTGGCCCGGTATTATATACTTTCACACTGGGCGATATTATAAACGGGCACACGAGCATTAATAATACATGTACAAATGAACTTTATGTGGCGATATAGGTATCATATGTATCTTTGTACCACATATCTCTCTGTTCCGAAATGGGTCATTTGCTATCATGGACAATGTGTGGACGACACACAATGTCTCCCCTTCCGTGCAGATTTACCGTATTGGTCTCAATTGCTAGCATCCTGCGAGTATGCCCCTGATGAGCTGCCGGGGTTACGAGTAACATGTGACCACAGACAGCGGGTCCAAGCCATTCCTCTTCCACGAATGACAGACGCCAAATCGATAAATTTTAACCAAAACCGCATCCAAATGTTGACGACGTTCTTAGTACGATACCCTTTCCTTATAATATATATATATGTGTGTACATATATTGAGCACGCTAAATGATGATGACATATTTGTACAAAGTAACGTACACCCGTATTTTAAATTAAGTCATATTTGCCCTTGTCATAAACGACGGCCATGACACAAATTAAGTATGCTGTACCATGCAGAGATATTAACATTTTGCTAAAACACACACAGAGCGGCCATTTTCTAATGTTGATAATGCAATACATGCTTTCAGATGATTTCCCTGTTCGGGAGGTTGGGTATGTACGTCTCTACCAGGGCCACGGCACACATCACGCCGTATCGCGCGCCCATGTCAGCTTACTGCATATACATCCCTATCTACATAATTTCAGGCTTCTGCACTCCATCATACTTTGACACGTGAAGCACATTTGATATTCAATGACAGAATTATAATGCGTTGTTTTGGGCCTTGCCTGTTTGATGAAATTCGGTCAGCACACAATGTATTTGCTGCCTGGCATTATGCTCCAACAGGCCCGGCCCTTCATTCATTTATACATGCAAACGTTCATTTGTGCAGCGGCCACTTATTATTTTCTAAACATTGAACTAGGTTGAGGTGAGGGGGTGGTTGTGGCGCCTAATATTCTATGGGAATACAGTATTTTTCTTCGGTCAACATCTGGATAATGAGATTAGCTTGCACAGGACAGCGGGTTTTGTATTTTAACACGGGTGTTAATATGGAAAGAAATCGCAGTTTTAATTAATGAGGATAAGACATTAATATACGGGGAGCTGCCAGATTTTGGTTTTGTTGACAATACTTTGCGAAGAAAACGGTCATCTGCGTGTGCACGGACCCACCGCACATAGGCGACCGTTTTGTAATAATAATATGTTGGGGTTAAGTGTTGCCCAGAGCCGCGGAGCGAGTCCGTATCGATCAGCTCTCAAAGGATTTACAGCATGTCGCAAAGTCTGCTACCTGCCATTCGCATTATCAACACGGGCTGCCACTGACATGCCAGGTTTTGCCAATGCTGCTTTAATCACATGTTTGAAGACAACCCTGGGCCACATACGGCGCAAAAACAATCGTTGCCTTCTCGATAAATCACGTGACCAGCAGCTTAATCAAACGCTTGTCTTGCTGACCCGGACCATGACAGTGAATGTATTGATATAATTGCAAAGGAGGGCTCCATGCATGCTGAAATTACCTCGCGCTCGTTACCCATATGGCGATGATATCGAAATAAATCTAACAATTAGCAAAAAGAAAACAATATGGTATTATAATGCATGGAACAATAATAAGAAGGGGATCTGGTATTGGTTCCGGAGAGGGGATGCATGCGTCCCGGTACAAATGGTTCAAGCTTTTATTTGAAAAAGGGAAAACAGAAACATTTCACCTGTATCCATTTTTGCAATATTTTTAAATAATCCAGTTTTGACGTTTTACTAGTTTCATAGCTGAAGACCTGGGCTAATAATGCAGGAAAGGCTGCCAGGTGGACAAATGAATTTTGGAGAGCCTTGGGTGAAATAAATACGTGTCGTGACAGAGGCACTCAAAGCTCGAAGCAGCAGATGTACCACACGTTATGTTGATACCCCAGTCGGTACTGAGTACATGTACGTGGGTACGTATGTATATACTTGAATATATATATATATATATATATGTGTGTGTGTGTGTGTGTGTGTGTGTGTGTGTGTGTGTGTGTGTGTGAAGTGTATACTTGTGTATTATTTCCATTTTAGCATCGTCCATCTGGAACTAGAGATCATGGCAAGTTTGGCTATAATTCGATTCGATATGTTGGGCATTCACAGATACTGTTCCAAATCGTGCTCAACAGATTGATTTATAGCTTATTTATACAGTTTTCCAGTGTCTGGGTCTGATTCAGTGAAAATTGTTTCTATTGGCAAAAACAGCAGGCCAAAGTACCATTTGGAAACTGCTTGCATGCAACTTTTTCGATATCGATACGTATATGCTGGCCTGCAGCGGCCATTGGTGCCACCGGACTCATGGCCGTCTGTGTGGCATGGCACAACTGAATTACTTGCAGCATATGGCTAAATAGAGAGAGCGTGCTTCAGGTCTACAAAACTTTTTGACAATACGTATTGTTCTCCTTCATTTTACAACAATAAGACATATATTTCACAGTAGTATATTTGAACGAAAGAAATAATTCCCCAAAGCACTCATTTTCAACACGGTTCAACTTGACCCAATGAAGGAGAGAGAGAGGGAGAGAGAGAGAGAGAGGGAGAGAGAGAGAGAGAGGAGAGAGAGAGAGAGAGAGAGAGAGAGAGAGAGAGAGAGAGAGAGAGAGAGAGAGAGAGAGGAAAAGAAAGAAACATGCGAATGGCATTAGAAAAGCTTCTTCGTGTATGCCACAGATTACCTGGTGTTTCCTGGTTATGTCATTTGCTTCAATATGAGAACAATCACTTTTTTCACGGTTTTAAAATATGACCCAATAGTCATATTTCAGCCTTTTCTGAATACTCGGCTGCATGGGGGTCCCGACGGTGATTGGCTGAATTAGAGTTCTGTTTCTGTTGGTTACTCGCTTGCAAAAAGTTCGTAGTTAATTAATGAAATCACTTGGAACAAGACTGCACCCGAAAATCACTTGCTAACATTAGATTGGGGCTGCAGGCATAATGGACATTTGGGAACAATGACTACAATAACTACCACAATGACAACAACTAATACGCCACTTACCCAACAAAAATAACTTCAAAGCAGCTTATTTTCTGTACAATTTTGTTTGTTTATTAATTTTGACTTGGGTTGAACTCACAGTCAGGTATTAAAGCAACCAATAAATAGACAGATGTGCTTGCAGGAAACGAAACTATTGTTGACATTCAAGTTGAAGATGGGTTGATTCTGATAACAGGTATGTTGATGTATGGTTGTGTCCCACCAGCTTTCATTGTCATTTATCAAAAAGAAATCGTCTACCAATGGATAATCACGGTGCCAAGGTACACCTAATTATACTCAGCAAATGGTCAAACAGGATGCCGACTTATGGTAAAGTATATTTAGCAAATGGACAACCAGGCTGCCGTGCTACAGCTGAGTTTACTTAGCCAATGGACAGCCAAGGTGGCGAACTACAGCTAAATTTATTTAGCCAATGGACAACCACGGGTGCTGAACTACAGCTAAGCATACTTAGCCAATGGACAACTGAGGTGCAGAACTACAGTCAAATTTACTCACCCAATGGATAACCACGGGTGCCGAACTACTGCTAAGTATACTTAGCCACCATTATTATGACGTATGCTTACCACTTAATCTCACTGCACACCCATATCTAAATACTGAACAACTTCGGCCCACCACTGTACCAATCAACATTTCAATAAACCAACGTAGTTTTAACATTTTAACAGTATCTTTGCGTGCCTACCATAAAATATACAAGATTTACGCGAGAAGGATAAGTGTAATAACAGTCATTTGAGTTACAATGACGTCAGCAGGATATCGAATGCCTGAAAAACAGTATAACATACTCTCACATGCCACATATAGCTCCATAGTAATGCTCATATAACACAACATTCAAAACCTGCAAATTATATGTAACAAAAGTGATAAAACGTATATTTTGTCAACCCTCTGGAGATGGGAAACAGTAGACTCTTTACAAGTTAGACTTTAAAACCTAACAAATATTATTTTCCAACCAGCATATTATAGAAAAAGATAAAGTATACACTACTTTGTACATTAAACCTCATGATAAGAAACCTTCCTAAGTTAAAGTGACTCTTTGTACAATGTCATTGAGCCACTTCACAGATGATGTTCAAAGAATTTTCTTTCAAGAGATATGTGATAATACTCTTTGTGCTTGTTTAGAGCGAAATAAAAAAAGGTCTAAGGATATATTTACCACAATGTACAAGTGTTAATGTAATACTGGATACCCATTTCCATTTTCATTTTTGATACTTATACATATCTTGTCATTAAAATACCGTCAAAAATCAACGCGTGTGCTTAATCTTGTTTCAAAGATGTGTTGTCTAAAGTACCCAACTGAGGCCAATCAATTACAATCATGTGGTGAATAGCGTAACCTAAATTCATGGTAATTTTTCTGGGGACAATTGTAACGCTAAATACAATGTCCATGCTTTGAAAGACGGGAGAGTAAGATCAAATGGCATGGCTTCCGTATAGTTCAGTATGTCATGCTTGCAGTTTTTTTTTACACTTTTTCATATCGTGGTTTGCGATCCGTTATGTTCCCTATTTGTTCTTCATGAGACATTGATTTCAGAAAAAAAACGGAAGCCCTTTCCTCCACGGGTACATCCATTCGTGGTGAACAAATTATGTCAAATCAAACATAAAGACAAATTCAGTTGATGTAAAAAGTGTCTACATAGAAAGGTTAGACAACAGAAATCCAGAAACTAGTAACTCTATTAAAGCTTTTGGCATAAAGCTAACGTATACATTTTGCCTCATATATTTGATGTCACAGTTTTCGTCACTGATATCTGTTTTGACTTTGTTGAGGCTAAGAATCACTGACATACCAACAGTGCAAGACTGACACAATTGCCTCTTGATACACTGAAGGCCAGATGTTGCATTCCCATGGTCGAAGTTGTCTCATGGCGAAAACATTAACTGCAATATACTTAGTGTTCTACATTTATTTGTATGACCATAATTCCTGAGATTATGGTACCCCACTAGATAGAAATTTTATCATTCTGTGACATAACGAACCGTACAAGCCTTTGTTGAAAACCAACACACAAGATATTGTAGCATTATACAAGGTCAACGGTGTTGCCGTATATAGAACTCGACTCTCTTTGCTTCACACACAATCCACATGTACCGTACAAAAAATTCAGATTGTATTGGCAGGGAAACTTTTAAGAGCCGTAGATGTTGCATAAACAGCACATTGGTAAATGGTATCAGTTTCTCTTTTGGGCACCAAGCGTCTTTCCCACCATAAGAAAAAAGCGCAAAGAATCCGAAAAAAATGTATTTCAGGTTACGTTAGAGGCTGACAGATGTTGGTAACCAAAGCCTAAGAAACAATAGTTTCTTGTTACTCATCCGTCCTTTAAGGCGACAAAGCTGTTTCAGCATATACAAGAGACAAGCGAAACCCTGATGAATACTCTGCCCCTTCCCTTTCGGGTAAACATTGTGTTCGTTTTAATTAAGGACATATAAGCAAATCAATTTCATTCAGAGAATAGATTCGAATGTTTACTCTGCAGAACAATGAAGAAGCTTTAGTTTTGGGCTTGTTTCCATTGCACACGTTCCTAGGAATCACCCCCAAACTGCTCCGTGTAGAGCATTGTTGATCAGCGTTACCGAACAAGTTTGGACAAACAATATGAGTACGTCAGAATATACTTTGACAATTGGTAACGCTCGAAGTGAAAAGCTTTAAATATATTTACCTGTTTGATACAGGAAAACAGCCTCCCCTTCTCTATCTCTATTAACGCCTTGTGTTTGTGAAACTTACATCTCCTTTTCTCACTCCCCATCTTTCACCCTAACAGTAAATACTTTGGTTAAACAAGATTCCTTTCTACACTTACATATCACCACGTATATGATATACATATATATATATATATATATATATATATATATATATATATATATATATATATATATATATATGTATATATATATATATATATATATGTATATATATATGTATATATATATATTTATATATATATGTATGTGTGTGTGTGTGTATGTGTGTTTGTGTGTGTGTACAAGAACACTTAGCACTTTATAAAATAGACACTTCTAGCTAAAAATTACCCTGTATTTTGTGTCACTGTGCAGCGCAAATGAAACTTTTGTCTTGCCGCCAAGTGCTGATATTTGAAAGTAGGATACAACAATGAGCAAAAAAATAATCCATACTGACTCAGTTAAAGTCATTAACAAATGAAAAGTAGATACTTGTATTTTTAACAAGCTTCAGAAACGCTCAGATTTGAATTTGATTTAACAGCTCATGCAAACTTGGTGTACAAGGCACTAATTCATTGTTTTTGCCACTTTTCGGGCTAAAGCAACATATCCGTATTATCGTAGTGATTTTCAAATTACGAATCAAACCGTGCCCAGAGGCACAAAGCTTTCCAAATGGAGCCGTGAACGAGAGTTTTTGTTCTGACTGTTGATCTTATCATATAAACTGCAGATATAGAGTCCAAAGATTGCACTACTCACAAAAGGCTGCTCTGTATGCTGGTATATTGTCTAAAAAACTGACATTCTCCGTTCCCGCATGCCGCTATGATGGTGTCCTTTTGCATTGTGTCTACTGATCATGACTGCAGGCTTAACGCAAATGTCTACCAAAACGGTCTCCATTGGAGGAAGATAATTTTATACCACTTCGTCTGTAGTTCAAAGGTATTGAGAGTTTGTTCGCTATTGCGACGAAAGTTGTAAAATGGAAGCAAATGTCACCTACTTTTCATGAAGATAGAACTGGTAAAACAAGTTTTGGTATTAGTAAAGGATATGTACATCCGTTAGAGTAGTCTTAAGAATGTACATCTCAAGAATGCATACGGTTCCTAGGATGCGTATAGCCTTAAAGATATGCTTGTTCCAAGTTTTTACGGAGGTTTGAAATGTCGAGGTATGCTTCCAGGACTCTTAGAACTATGTGTTCTAAGGTCGATACTTTAATGTATTGTTTGCACATCTGAAATATTGAAACTATCCAGTCTACTTTAATTGCACCGTTTGTAAATGAAAACGTTTATCCTGGCGATCCTCAGGCTTTAGCCTATTTACTATATCGACAAGCTTTCCATGCAAAGCAGCCGCATTTTCAAGCCTACAATGCGGTTCAGTTTCAGATTCTCACTCGTTTTAATTCTGTTAACGTAAAGCTTCAATTTAGGCTTATCAGTCACGTTTAGTTATACTAAATAACAACTAATCTTTTGAAACATTATAATAGACGAAGGCACACCTAGTATTGTCACAAACACACTGTGTTAATGGAGTAATTGAGAAGGAAATTCTGTGGAGAAACTCAACAGTTGCCATTTTATATCCTACAAACCATCGGACGGATCCCTCAAGAAACAGGCGGCTTCCATAACTGTGCTCGGCACATAAGCGCAGCCAACCAAGCTGCACAATCTGTTATATGTACTCTGCAGGGATAAAGTTCAACTTTACCCATATGTCACCAGGTAACTCAACGTTCTGGATGATACGAATTGTTGCAATAATGAAAATAATAATAATAATAACATTTCTCACGGAAAAAATGCATTTTGTTCACCATATTAAATTAAAAAAGAGTAGCTTTGTACAAAAAAGCTGTATATGTACATCATTTGTTGTCGTAATATGTCAGAACAAATGAATTCAGATTTTTTGTGTGTTTGTTTTTTCAAACTTCAGCAACTGGAATTCCGAAAAGGCAAACGACAACAACAGGGTTCAAACCAGGAAGACTTCAAAAGTGCTCTCAAAACCTCTAGATCTCACGAATGGCTTTGCATAAATGTTGGATGCTTTGGATTGATTTTTGCTTCTCGTTTATTTAGTTTGCGCAAATATTATTATGGGAGAAAAACAAAAGAAATCCAATGTTTATGCATACGGTTCATAAGATTATGAAACGTCCCGCAACAAAAGTGGTGGTTGATATGAGATAGGAGACTGAAAAGCGACACCTGTCTGCAACAGGCGAGTGTAGACTAAGCAGGACATTACACAACAGCAGTGTTGGCTACACAAAATTGTATCAGCAGTCCCATACAGTCTACATGAGGTAGGCTTGCAGCTGGTCCTAGAATTAAATGGGAAAAACTACACTGGTACCCATTATATAAACTGCATGGTGGAGAATTAGCAGTTCTTTGTAACTGACTAGTCTGCTGACGCTGGTGCACTATCAGACCTCTGAAGCCATTAAAATAATATGTCTGCTAGGCCGCACGCACCAGCCAATATCCCCTAACAAAAATCCTCACTTTTAGTTTTATATCTCTCGTGAACAGTATTAATAAGCAATCTACATCATCAAATTTAAATAGCAATATAATACACAGTATTCATATTATAACAAGGTTTTATGCCATCTAAAACCCAGGGTACATTGTCAAGTAAAACCCGTTTACTCTTTTACCATAACAATTGATTGGTTTGTACAATTTTGGTCTACGAAACTATTACCACTCCAAAAGTGATATTTTTTTTATATTTACAAGATTGGTTAAATGTTAACAATTTTGGGTTTTTTATTTTCCAATCATTTTATGGGATTTTTTTCAATATAAATAATTCAAACTTATAAACGTCATTTAGTTGTTTGTATGCGATAACATTTCAGGTAACATCATCCTATGAAGAGGTTTCCCCAAACATTTAACAGGAACATGCTGGATCCCATAGAAAAAAATACGAGCTTGTTTGTTCATTTATGTCATAGTAATATACACCAAAAATGACGTTTACGATTGCTTCTGTACCATTCTTTTATGGTCTATGTTGCTATGATGTTTTGCTTATCCCGAATCTTTTATCATTAAACAAAGGGAATTTATGATAGCATCGATTACACTCATAAGTATCCTGTGTATATATATACTTCCAGTAACACAGCAAAATATCATTTGTCACATGGACTTTAATACTGACTCTTATTTCTGTCGAAAACCATGAGAATGAAATGTTAGGAAATTGACCAGCAATGACAGAATATGTCTTATATATACTGTAGTATCCTAGCAATACTTGCTTTGGAAATTCCGAGTCGACCATTTTAAATATAAACCCTGTGTCTCTAACAGAAATACATACATTTTCGAAGACCACCATGCACCAGCTTTGTAAGCTTACAATACAACTTATGTACGTCACCTAGTTTGGCATTCACTTTCAGTGGACACTTAAGTCTTTGAGACGACTGAACGACGTATTCCGAGAAGCAAAACTGAAAGTGTTGACTGACAAGCAGAGAAGCACTCATTTCCCTTGTTGTAGCTCCACCTCTGTCTTCTCACGAGACACAGAGAGGCCGCACGCAATCCTTTAATCAACGAGTCCCCATACTAGGGTATTATATTGATGCTGCTTGATTTGAAACTTCTCTTATTTTGGTTGTATTGCTTTCAAAAATATGCAGTAACAACTCTCGTGGTGCTGGTTAAGGTATCCTTGCGCCCAAAGCAGGACACAAACGCATTTCTGCGTAACGTGCTGTAACGGTGAAGTGCGAACCCGTTCTTTCTCTTTGGATTCGTTGCTGCATATACTATTTTCACTGTTTTACATGATACGATTCACATCGGCATCGTTGTTAAGGATAGCGTAATCTGCGATCTTGTAATCCGCTTGAATGCTTCTGGTGGGCAATGCGTGGAATCGTGCTCCAATTAAGCACTCTGATTGCATCTACATTATGGAATACTCATTCTCACGTTGCACTGTAAAAAGTGAACAGCGTAATCACACTATAGCTTCATATCTTACATTGATTTGGTACTACAACGCAAACATAATGTGCACTCCACAATACTCGCCTATTGATGTAACACATCCAGCATAGATACACATTAAGCACCATCAAACGGTTATATCCCTTCCTTCCTCGCCACTTTGTCCGAAAAAGTCGCTGTCATTCACATAGCTCCCAGAGGAGACGGTGTCATCCGGATTCTCCTCTCCTTGAGCAAAAGGTGGTCTACCAGGCACTTTCTGCACTGTTTGCTGCCCGCTGCCCATTGTTGATGATGAGCTTGCGGGTCCGGCCGCCATTGCGGCTCGCAAATTTCTTTTACCGGTGCTCACATTTCGTGAAGAAGTGTCTTGGCCTTGGGCCCCACTTGGGCTAGCACCAGATTGGGATGGCCCGTCCATTTGCATGCGGCGCCTTTCCCGGGTGGCCGTGCCGGGTCTAGGACTATCTCTACCGTTTCTCTGTGGATGCACAAGCGCCACCTTGTGGGCATTTTCATCCGACGTATGAGGACCAGCAGCATCGTCCTTATCCGGATGGGGAGCCCCCACTGGTGCGTCTCTATGCTGCAGGCGACGCTGAGGGGGCATTAGTCTCGTTTGTGACTTAGAGCGCTGGCGTCTTCTGCTATGTGGTCTACGTGTCCGCCCCTTCATCGGGGAACGGGAAGCTGTAACGACAACCAAAATTAGGTATGATAAAACGTAAGCTATTTAAGCTGCATCTATAACAAAGTAAACTCCGTTTAAAATTATGATGACGGTGTTTTCTTTTAATAATCCCGTGGAGTATATCTCTCAGGATGATGCATTGAAATAAACAGGCTCCGAAATTGGCTTATGAATGAACCAATCAGGGAACTGTCAGACTAGGTGATACTTAGTAGTGGGCACCAATACTTTGTTTATATCCAACAAGAAAATAAACTAAGCAATTCCGTTATTCGTTCCTTTAAAAGTGGAATTGAACATTTTTGCTCAATTACGTCCATTCCATTCATCAGCCTGGTTGGAAGTGTGCTCAACGATTCCTTATAACAAACCAGTACAAGAGGAGTGTGTGAACAACCTGCCCTCAGCTGATCTTGACATTCAACCACAAATAAGTTCCACCCTGAACCAGGGGGACCAAGACGGTGTCTGCAATTTCAAAGCCGTTGGCCAGGTAGCTTGACAAATGATGAAGGCTTGGAAATTTCCCTAAGAAGAGTATATATATATATATATATATATATATATATATATATATATATATATATATATATATATATATATATATATATATATATATATATATATATATATATATGTGTGTGTGTGTGTGTGTGTGTGTGTGTGTGTGTGTGTGTGTGTGTGTGTGTGTGTGTGTGTGTGTGTTTGTGTGTGTGTATGTGTGTGTGTGTGTAATCCCCAGGACGTGACCACTTAAAGAAACTTGATTAAAAACTCACCCGAGGTACATCCCCAACAATTTGAAGTAGACTTAGTGCACAGTTTTTGGACAAAAAAAACATATATGCACACTGGTATCGCTACTTAAGTCTCCATGCAAACATGGGACTCCTATTGTTCATTGCCTCATTTAAAAAATCGTTCAACGCTGGTGAGCATCTTTGCTATAGATTGAGTCAAGTTTTCTGCCAAGTTTGAACAGGATCCAATTTGTGCTTGAGGAATCCAAAATTGTGTCATTTAAATTCAAATCAATTGGCATATATATATATATATATACACATCGCTGGGTTGTAATTGTTGAACAAACTTGGTAAAGACACACTCAAGGATACTAAGGAAGATACTTCACCAGATCAAAGTTGACCTTCGTTGAACCATGCCAACAGGTACGCATACCAATCAGTACACAGTTTCAACAATGGCAAAAATCAGCAAATAACTGCACCTAGTGAAGACCCTTGATGGAAATCGAGTGATGCTACATGTCTATCGAGTGATGCTACATGTCTATCGAGTGATGCTACATGTCTATCGTGTTTGATGAGGATCCCACCTTTAATTGAGGAGAATTCGAAAAATAGTACCAAATAAATCAGACATCTCAATGCCGTAGTTTCATCTTAAACCCTTTGGGCCTGGGCTATGACAATTATATTAATCTAATGCGTATATATATGTGTGTGTGTGTGTGTGTGACTAGTGATGATTACATTAGCATTGATGAGGGTTGTGTCTTTTCCCGCCAAGTAGAGGCAACCACATGAAAAATTAACTGACTATACAAATCACAACGAGAAACTATCACTAGACAACTAGTGAAATAGGTTGCATATGTCAAGACCCCATTTCCTATATTCTAAAATCGAGAAAAAGAATTAAATAACTGTACAAAGCAGTCACAGCTGTCTATTCCATGTTTTGAACACATGCTCAAACATAACATTGTATGATGGAGCAACTAAAAGGTCCTACACAACAGGTTAGGCCAGCAGGCAGAGTGGCAGCCAGGTCTAGGTGCTACCTCCCTGGCAATGAAATACTGATGAAATGTGTGCAGGTTAATTAAAAAAATATGAAAAACAAATATGAACAGGTTGGCAGACTGACAAACAAACAAGCAAATAAATAACAACTGGTGTAGGGACTCATTAGAGACCCACGTAAAGTCCATCACCACCATTTGGCTGGTGGTCCTCAGGAAGAATTCACGAATGTGAATAACTATTACAATCCCTATTGCCTTACATCGTAAACAATAGCAATATATGTATTAACCTGAAAGTACCCAAAATATAATACAATCAGTTCAAAATCAAGGATCCACAGGAAGGCCGCATAGTGTACAATTGTTTGAGCATTCAACCAGGTATGTTTTCACCAAATTTCAGCAAAACATATGTGACCGTTTCGGATGTGGAATCAAAAATTGTGACAACATACAAACAAGAGGGCTGTGTGAACAGCCCATGCTCAGCTGACCTATGCTTGAACAGATATGGTACAGACACATCTACTGTACACTGCCAGCAAGTTTGAAGTGAATGTGGCAAACAGTTTCGGAGATGAAGTCAAAAGTGTGAATATGCATTGGAATGACAAATGACTTGCATAGTAATCAATAAGAATGGTGTATTTTCCAATAAGCACCTGCAAATAGAAAAAGATTGCAGTGCCACCTGGTGAAAAAATTCAGAACTAGGAGTTCCTATGAGTGTTTCTGTGTGATATCAAAGCAATTGGGCGGTTTCAGAGAAGATTTTTGAATATTTGCCCCCCAAAAAGCACAAAATAATTCAATAAAAATCCAAAAATCACTGAAGCATGACCATTTGTAAACAATTGGTAGAAACCCACCTAAGGTACATTGCCACCAAGTTTGAAGTGAATCTGGCTGACGGTTTTGGGGAAGAAGTCGAAAATGTGTGTTAGCATTAGAATGCCCATTGACTTACATAGTAATCAATAGGAAAGGTACATTTACCGATAAGTACTCGAATTGAAAAAAAATCATAAAAAATGAGGAATCCACAGCAGTGGCACCTAGTATATATCTTTGTTGGACCCTTTCACAAGAAAGCTATCCACCAAGTTTCAGCTCAATCTGAGTCATGGTCTGGATAAGAAGTCCAAAATAATGAAAACACACAAACAATCATAAAAAATATAGAAAAAGATTGCAGCGCCACCTGGTGAACAAATTCAGAGAAAGGAGACCCTTGGAGTATTTCTGTGTGATATCAAAGCAATCGGGTGAGCGGTTTCAGAGAAGAAGAATTTTTAAGATTTGCCAAAAAAAAAAAAAAAAAAAAAAAAATCATAAAAAAATAAAAAAATCATTGGACCATGACCATTTGTACAAACTAGGTAGAGACTGACCCAAGGTACATTGCCACCAAGTTTGAAGTCAATCTGGCAGGCGGTTTCGGAGAAGAAGTCGAAAATGTGATTTAGCATTAGAATGCCCATTGACTTACATATTAATCAATAGGAAAGGTGCATTTACCGATAAGTACCCGAATTGAAAAAAATCGTTAAAAATCAGGAATCCACAGCAGTGCCACCTAGTGAACACCTTTGTTTCACCCTTTCATAAGGAACATATCCACCAAGTTTCAGCTTAATCTGTGTGACGGTTCTAGAGAAGAAGTCGAAAATTGCGAAAACACACAAAAATTCACAAAAAATAGAAAAAAAAATTGCAGCACCACCTTTTGAACAAATTAAGGTCTAGGGGTCCCCAGAAGTCTTCCTATGCAAATTTGAAGCAATTGGCTGAGCGGTTTTGGAGAAGAAGATTTTTTAAGATTAGCCCCAAAAATGAACAAAAAAATTCATGAAAAATAAAAAAATCACTGGACTGTGACCATTTGAACAAACTTTGTAGAGACCCACCCAAGGCACATCCCCACCAGGTTTGAAGTGGATCTGGCCAGTAGTTTTGGAGAAGTCGAAAATATAAATTGTTGACGACGGACAGACGACGGACGGAGGACCAAAAGATAAGCTCAGCTGCCTGACAAGTCAGCTGAGCTAAAAAATCATTTAACAAAGGAAAACAATAGCGGCAGCACATTGTTAACAAATTTTGAGTTTCCAGGTACACAGAAGTGTCACTTTGGGGAAGATATTTTAGGATTTTGCCTTAAAAATTTTAAAAAATCCTAAAACTTCGAAGGCCATGAGGAACAAATGTAGTAATAACCACCCGTGGTAGATCCCCAGCACGTGTGGAAAGGATACGACAGACTTTTTGGAAAAGTCCAAAATGTGATTGCTCACGGACGATGGCGGCCGTGCAAGCAAGTCAGCTGAGACAAAGAAAATTCTAAAATTATAGAGAAGGAATAAAACTAATTTCCTTATTCATTTCTGAACTAAAATTGGATATTGGCATTATAAATGATTCAGAACCAATAAGAATCTATCAGTTTGAACTTCTTTGTCCTTATGTAAATGGATTTGGAATATCATTTTTTGGCACGTTCACGAAAGGATTGATAAGAATCTGTTTTATCAATCCTGCCTTGTCAATTTTTGCTCGAGAGGTCTACTAAAGTCACAGAAAGACAACCAAAATCTGGCTTTAATAAGTATACTGTATTTCCAAAATATTAGTAATATCCTGCTTGTTCCCCACAGGTACCGACCCGTATCTCGCCATATCTCACCAAGGGAGACCAGGCAATTAAATATGCAGTTGAGGCGGGAACTTAATGTGCTAATCTTCTTTTGCCTGACTCCATGGGTTGACAATGGTTATGAGGGTAACTTTTGACGTTATGAGATTATTTACTCTCTCACGCCTTACTAGACACACCTAACACACACACACACACACCATATATATATATATATATATATATATATATATATATATATATATATAATATTGAAAGTACACATTCTGAAAATTATGGTGACAAAATATACCGGCATTGGAAATAAAAACACTCAAATATAAAAAAAAAAGAGTAAAAAAAAAAGGATTTTTCAAGGATTAGTTCCGAAAATGTGGCGCTCAACAGCAAGATAAGTATGCCAGACATGGATGTGTTCTTTCCACTTTTGAATGAACCTTGTGTTCCTCAGAGTATTGCTGCATTCAAGGACAGCTGTCGACCAATCGCCCAAACCAGTCTCGATGAAAAACAAAGTACATGACGTTTAGGACGCTGCACCATTTCTGGTAAGTTTAAAAGTTTAACGAGAAACAGTTGCATGGCGATAAATCGGCTTTTGTTTCCTTGGGGATAAACCTTAAAGCGAGGAGATGAGTAAACAAACGGTGCAACAAAACAAAAGAGAATACAAACAAAAATGACTACAGCTTTACACAGAGACCAAAAGCCTTTTATCAAAGTCGACAGGCGATCACCTTGTGGGGTCATGGATCTAGGATGAAACCTGCTGCGGGACAGAGACACAGGCGGATGAACTGCGGCATCGTCACTGGTTGGGGTACTGTCAGTGTATAAAGCCACATCGGTGAAATTGCCGCCAGGTAGCCTAGTGACAGGTGGTCGACTTTGTTCTGCCATCTGTAATAGAATTGCAACATTTTAGAAACAACCAAACATACATGCATGCTTACATTTTTGTGTATGTATGTATGTATGTATGTATGTATGTATGTATGTATGTGTGTGTATGTATGTATGTATGTATGTATGTGTGTGTATGTATATATGTATGTATGTATGTATGTGTGTGTATGTATGTATGTATGTATGTGTGTGTGTGTGTGTGTGTGTGTGTGTATGTAGGTAGGTAGGTAGGTAGGTAGGTGGGTAGGTGGGTACGTAGGGAGGGAGGGAGTGAGGTAAGTAGGTAGGTGGGGAGGGAAGGAGGGAGGGAGGTGGATAGGTAATGTGTCCGCAAGTAGGCCTGCATAATTTCTACAATAGACTTCCAAAAACTTTTTAAAGGGTTGTGATAATGTGTGAATACATACATATCTACACGTATCGCTTTTCTCATGATTTATACTCTCATTCTAATTGAAATTGATCATTCGGTTTTAATTTTAATCCTGTAGCTTTTACAATTCTTGGATTCTAGTACAGTTAATTTTTTATAATCGTGCAACTATATAGCTGGGTCATAGTATTATATATATATATATATATATATATATATATATATATATATATATATATATATATATATATATATATATATATGTGTGTGTGTGTGTGTGTGAGTGTGTGTGTGTGTCTGTGTGTCTGTGTGTGTGTATTTCACTGTCTGTATCTGCTGATGAATTACACTCGGTCTCGTCATGCTATTTTAATAAATATCCCGATTCTATTTGTAAATCAATTAATGAAATAAGTGTACAGTGTACTTATACGTATCATAAAGAACGATACGGGTTTTCCAGTAGAATTAAGGATATGATATAAATAGCTTATTTTATTTATAATGTCTAAGTGGGTGCCAACCCAGACATAGTTTTCCCTCTATGGATAGAGATGCAATTCCAACATAAATTTGTTGGTTTGTAGCAAAGGCACATCCAATAAGCCATTAATGCAAATCAGGTGAATATGAAAAAAAAAATCTTGAATAGCTTCAAAACTACTATAGATAAAGGTGCCATTCCAACTTTAATTTATGTGTTTGTGACATAGCCGCATCTAATGAACCATGATCCAAGGTCGTAGAATTTTAACGTATTCAAAATAGGTGAAAATTTATATCTTGAATAGCTTTTAAACTATTACAGTTAGTGGTGCCATTTTAACTTTACTTTCTAGGTTTGTGACATTGGTGCATCCAATGAACAGTGATCAAAGTTGCAGGATTTTAAGTTATGCAAACAAGGTAAATAAACAAAATCTAAATCTTGAATAGCCTCAAAAGTATTACACACATAGGTACTGCTCCAGCTTCAGTTTGTAGGTTTGTGATATAACCACATCTTGTGAAGCATGGACCATAGTTGTAGGCTTTTCATTTATGCATATTAGGCAAATACACAAAATTAAGATCTTGAATAGCTTCCAAACTATTATAGATAGGGGTGTCATTCAAACTTCAGGTTATGTTTGTGACATGGCTAAATCCAATGACCCCCCCCCCAAAAAAAAAGAGTTGTAGCATCACAATGTATGCAACTTAGACACATTATGTGGTACAATGGCAAAGTGTAGCATTTGAAAATGTTCTCATTTTGAAGGCACACGGATTTGCTGTGAAGCAAATCTTCTTTTTTAGTTTATATTGTACAAGTGTGATGCAACTGGGTCCCAACTAAGAACACCATATATATATATATATATACAAAGGTCTTGTTCTTACCAGAAACTTTCAATTACATCTTTTTACATAATATGTTAAAGACATGAAGATAGTAACTTATTGGGTGGGAATGCTCAAGATTTCATGTCAACTTCGCTGTTGATGTTCGAGGGTTCAAATGAAACAGTAGTTACCTCTAATTCGTCGACAGATCTGGATAAAGACATGCGGTTGATGCTGTTACTGTTGCCGGAACTTCGGTGAGAGTCATCCACGATATTTGGTAGACTGCCCCTCCTCTCAAGACTGCCTCCGGAGCTTCCATTTTGTGGATGGTGGCGTTGGTGATGATGGTGGTGTTGGCCATGGTGACCATGGTGGCCGTGATGACTCGAGGACGCGCCACTTGCGGCTGCTCCCACACAACGCCCTACTGGGAACTGCAAGAAAACAAACTGTGGACATTAAAGTGTGCGGTTTAGTACCTCCCAAAATTAGCTGGAATAAAATACATGTATGGCACTGATTACATTGAAATGAAATAAAATATCAGTGGTTGCATTGTCTACAAATCATGGCTATAGCATGCACGATACCTATTACGGTGAACCCATGGTTTTTTACTATGAGCTAAGATTACAAATTGAGGTTATATGTCTACATTGTGCGTAAACCATGCTTATAGATTTGTTGCGCTGATAACATTGAAAACAACCCTTTAGTATATGTGCATGACACTTATTGAACACAATCCATGGCTAACATTTTTCAGAACGTCATGCGTGTTACGAAAGCCATCATCATTCATGTCACCAAAACTGTACGCACAGAAATATCAAATTCAAACCCACAGTAACAAATTCAAACCATCAAAAATATGTCCAATTAATAATTTTTCAAACTTGTCAGGCTGCAGTTATGCACCGTAGAAAATGCTTGATAGTACACTGCATACAAGATTTCAATATTCCCTGAATGAATACAAATCTGCACAGGAATTTTGTCACAAAGTAAACTCATGAACAGCAGCGAAAGAAATGGTTTTGACTATGTCAATATGTCCGAACACCCCGAAGTCCATATCCAGAACATTTTACAATAGTGTGTCTAATCGAATCTTTCTAGTGGTTCAAATAATAGTACTTTCTGCAAATAATCATATTCCCTATAATATCGATATATCCTGTAATTCTTGGCATCTGGAAATGAGATCTGAGAGTAGACGTGGCGTGCAATGAATTATTGCCTTTATTGCGTCCTGTTTTTGTTTTTGTTTGTTTGTTTTACTTTGTCTTTTGTATTGTTTTTCTTTTCGCTTTTTTGATTTCTATATTTTGTTTGTCGACAATTTTAAACATTTAAAAAAGAATATCAGTGCTCTATCATGTGTGGTGCTTTGTTCTAACTATTTTTAGTTGAAAAAGATCTTACGGTGTTTCATTCATCTATTTATTGTTTTGTATTACGAAATGCATTCCGTATATACACGGGTAAAAACAGAATAGTTTTTACTTGTTGTGTATCAAGAAGGATAAAGCATTATACATATACACATGATGTAAATTTAAATCAATGTTAGGCATATTTTTACATTACACATATCCAGCTCCTGTTGGCTGGTCTTCAGACAGACCTGCTATTGATGGAAAATATTGTCGACTGACAGAGGAAAGACCCAGCTAGATTCACAGGGCCACGACGCATGCCACGCTGGATGTTACAATGATGTTTATTTTATTATTAATCGTGGTCATTTTTTGTGGACTAAGCGCAATTTCTACAAATTTTTTAGGCAATTTCCTTGTATTTTATGTTCCCAATTATGCACCGATGTGGGGAGAAATGTTCTGTACCGATATTTCTGTACCAATCTGCCATGTCTGCGGAGCCATGGACGCATTTTGAAGAGCGAGCAACTGCAAGTTGTCTGTTTTGTCTGCCGAGAAAGAGCTGTGAGCTTCGCATTGACTGACCCTGCAACATTGTGGACCAACATTAACCCAGACAACTTTTCTATATTGAGCTTACGCTGGCTCGATGTAAGCCTCAACCTGCCTGCCCCCCCCCCCCCCCCACTTTGAAACCAAACAAAATAAAAAAATGTGAGAATTTGAAGGAGGTAAGCTCGTTTACATCAGCACCTGGTTTGCCGGTCTGGAAGTGGGTCAAAAGGCCGACTTGGCTCACCAAGGTTATCATGCAGGCACAAAACATGGCACTGGCATAATATGCTGTGCTGCTGCTCAAAAGCATGCGAGTGGAAACCAAACCTAGCTAATAACTCTTCATCCAGCTCCTCCGCAGAGGATTTTGTCATGTTCAATACTGAGGAAAGCAATACATGTAACTACCTTCCCAAAATAGTGTATAAAAATGCGATTCTGAGCCACAACGACCAGCCATTGACGTAAAAGCTGGTCAGCAATAACTTATCCTCAATTCGATTTGACGGCCAGTTCTACAGTTGGAGAGCCATCGAGTCAGAGGCGCATAACACAGTTTGACCACTAAACCGCCGTCTTCTTACCAGTTAGTATTGCTCCAATAGCGCAAATATTAGTGGTGTTCTCACGATTTTAAATGCTATAATGCATACATACATACATACATACATACATACATACATACATACATACATACATACATACATACATACATACGTACATACGTACATACATACATACATACATACATACATAATACATACATACATGCATATATGTATGACGTTTAATCGTCTGCCAGTTTATTATGAGACAAACCTACATTTCTAAATCCTGACCTCAAAAGGATTTTACGATTATAGACTAGTTACATCTGTTGCTTTCTCAGTCTCCAATATAACCGTTTAAGAGATAATGCTTAAAATTTGGAGCCGATATTTCGTTTCAATTTGGCTAAACGAAGAAATTATTTAAGAATTTATGGAGGATTTTTATGTCGCTCAAGGGCACGAGAGCACATAAGAAATTTCTAGGTTATATATGTTTATAGCCCAAAGCAACAAAGGAGATTGCTTGTGTGGAATGAATGCTAATTGATACTGCTACTGCGACCTTGAATCCTCTGCCGTGCGTCATAACACAGTGTCTCTTAATAGAAACAGAACGAAGAGATGGGCCTTCGATTTTTAGAAATAAATTTATGTGAAAACAAGTAGCTGTCATGTTAAAATTGTGTCCAGGTGTCATATAAAATCGGAAAGGCGTTCTGCTTAACTCACGTTTTTGTTTACTGTTCAACTACGAACAAAACTGAAAAATATATACACTTGAACTGGAGTATACAATTATTAACATATAGGGCATGATTAAGAGTGACAGAAAGCAGCTTTGAATATGGAGCAGTATTGAATAGCTTTCACCTGATTATAATAGAGGGCACAATCTGCTAACTTGCAAGCGTGTATAGGTGTCATTCGCAAAGACGCTATATATATATATATATATATATATATATATATATATATATATATATATATATATATATATATATATATATATATATATAAAAGCTTCGTTTAAATCTTATAAAAGGCACAGAAGTCAAAAGCTTGCTGTGACTGACACTCTACGGTCAATGAATGCCCAGCCATAACCTGCTGTCATGAGCCAACAGAGGCAGCTGAAAGGCAATTTCGTATTCATTCGCACCAACAGAATTGCTAATGACGCTTCGCTACAGACCACTCTGCTATCTGATATTAAAGAGTTGTCTTATATCACCCACCCATATATATATATATATATATATATATATATATATATATATATATATATATACATATATTTGTATATATATACATATATATATATATATATATATATATGTGTGTGTGTGTGTGTGTACATATATAGATAGATAGATAGATAGATAGATAGATAGATAGATAGATAGATAGATAGATAGATAGACAGGTAGATAGATAGATATTTACCGGCTCTTTAATTAAGATCATCTCTATAAAGGTATTATATTTATATTAAAAGGCCACCAATTTGCAGCCCCGTTTGTGTTTATCCTCAAGCAAATTCTATCCGTAAAAAGACCACATTTTTACTCCCGTAGGTGGTCTTAAAAAGTGATTCCATTATATATATCCCCTGTCACCTCACCAACTACAGAGCTATAATTGCATGTGGGAGACAACTGCATTAAGATAGAAGAGCTCCATACCCCTAATACAATGGGATGAGGACCAGATTAAGTTTTCATGTATTTCATGATAAGCGCAGTATACACCCTTTGCTGATAACAACAGTAGGATACACACTATACTCATATGATAGACAGACTAATATAATTAACAGTCACTTTTAGGTGGTACTCATCTGATAGACAGAATAATATAATTAACAGTCACTGTTAGCTGGTACTTATATGATAGACAGAATAATATAATTAACAGTCACTGTTAGCTGGTACACATATGATAGACAGAATAATATAATTAACAGTCACTTAGCTGGTACTTATATGATAGACAGAATAATATAATTAACAGTCACTGTTAGCTGGTACTCATATGATAGACAGAATAACATAATTAACAGTCACTGTTATCTGGTACTTATATGATAGACAGAATAATGTAATTAACAGGCACTGTTAGCTGGTACTTATATGATAGACAGAATAATATAATTAACAGTCACTGTTAGCTGGTACTTATATGATAGACAGAGTAATATAATTAACAGTCACTGTCAGCTGGTACTTATATCATAGAATAATATATTTAACAGTCACTGTTATCTGGTACTTATATGATAGACAGAATAATATAATTAACAGTCACTGTTAGCTGGTACTTATATGATAGACAGAATAATATAATTAACAGTCACTGTTAGCTGGTACTTATATGATAGACAGAATAATATAATTAACAGTCACTGTCAGCTGGTACTTATATCATAGAATAATATATTTAACAGTTACTGTTATCTGGTACTCTGGTCACCGATTAAATGCTTCTTTATTTAATTAATAGTCAGTTCTAAAGGGGAGTGCATGCAGTGTATAAGCATAAAGCTAGTTGTTCCCCATTTTCAAGACCGTTTGCAGCATGTGCAAGCAATTGCCGGGTTGCCTTCCCTTTCCCCACTATACGTATCCATTGATTTCCCACCATACCCACCAAAATAGACAAACTCATTTTTGCTGCAAAGTGACCCATAAAAAAGTTGCCTTGAAGTGAAATTTTACCGATGTCACCATTCCTAACAGCACTGATGAATAAAGTTAAAAAAAAGTCCTCCCAGGCAGTTTCGAAATATTATAGTAACAAGGTCAACTTGGCTAGTAATAGGTCCGAGTACCAAACTAATAGATCACAGTGACCTAAAAAATCTAATCAGCTTTTTTTCCTCAGAATGCACCTCTGTACTAAATTAAGAAAAAGCCAGACATTTTGAATATATTGCAGTAACAGTCTGACAGTATGTAGGTCAGCGTGACCCAACAATTACTCGCCAATTCTAATCAGCAAAGGTTTGTCTTATAATGCATCTCTGTACCAAATATGAGTAGACTCCATCCTCAAGCATTAACGATACTCTGGTAGCAAAGTCAAATTGACAGTAAATAGGTCATAGTAACCAACAGATAGGTCACAGTGACCTGAAAATACTAGCATATTATCTACGTCTATAGTGCATCTATTCACCAAATTTTAGAAGAAGCTATCTAGGAACTATGAAACTACTGCGGTAACAAATTCAAATTAACAGTCAAAGGTCACGGTTGCAAAAGGTCACCAAATATTATCAGAAACTATTTGTTTTATAATGTATCTCTGCACCAAATTTGAAAAGAAAAATTCACCCAAGCGCTTTAAAGGTACTGTGGCCACAAAGTCAAATTTACAGTAAACAGGACGTAGTGAATTGAAAGTCTCGTAATGTTATCTTTGTCCCACAATACATGTATAGAAATATTATAGGACAAAGATAATATATATATATATATATATATATATATATATATATATATATATATATATATATATATATATATATATATATATATATATATATATATATATATATATATATATATACATATATATATATATATATATATGGGAGGAATTGATCCAAGTAGCTGGAAAATACTGCAATATCAATGTCAAATTGACTGTAATAGGTTAAAATAACTAAAATTAAGGCCCCAGTGACCAGAAACTTGTATCAGCTATCCTGTTTCTTAGAATACCCCTTGTGCATCAAATTTGAGAAAACTACATCCAGGCACATTGATGATATTGCGACAACAAAGTAAAATTGACTCTAAATAGGTCACTGTTAGGGCACAATAGGTCACAGTGACCGGGCAATCTGCTCCTACAATCTTTGTCTCATATTACATCGCTGCCAAACTGAAGAAAAATCTGTCCCTGCACTCAGGAGATATTGCGGGAATAAAGATCATGTTAAGCAAGGTACTGTGTCCCATGAATAGTTAAGAGTGACCTAAAACCAAATCAATTTATCCTTGTCAAATAATACACCGCTACAACATATTTGAAAAAAAAATAGCCTTCTGGCCTTTAAAAGATATCGCGCCAACAAAAGTTGGTGCTTTCGTACGCAAGACCGGATGTTCGGGCGCACAACCCGAAAACATAATGGCACCATCACTTAGGAAGCACAAAATATCATTAAATGGTTTTATAAGATGGACATATGTCTGAGAAAACTGTGAACACGCCCTATATCTAAGACACTAAGGCATCGATATACAAATTCGATCGGTGCTGCTTGCAGCCAACACGAGGCACCAGAGTGAAACAATGAGCCATCTCCAACAGATGGTCCAGACACAATGATGCAATGAAAAGCTCCGTTTCAGCATCAAAGTTAAAAAAGAAACGAGGTCCATACTTTAAGCACAGGGAGCACGCGTGTGTTATAGCAGATACTTGTAGGTTAATGTGTATGTGGTTAGACCGCACCTTGTCGTCCGTTTCACGCACAACTATGCTTTGCATTTCGTTACAATGGATCTCAATTTCTCTTGCCACATCAGTCTTTTCATGTCTTATAATATCAGCATTTTACCCCCCCCCCTCCCTTTTGTTTTTGTTCTGTTTTGCTTTTTCATCCAATATTATGTTGACAATGAAGAGAACAATTAGCATTGCCTGTAGCTAGAAAAACAAAAGAGTTTCAAATGCTTTGACGTCGATATGTATCCATGGTAGAAGCACTGCTCATTGACGGATGCCAGCAGCTCATCAGATGTCTCTGCTGCAGTGAGGCGCCGTACTGTGGTTCCCTTGACCTTCCAAGCTAGCATGTTTCCAAGCACATACCTTGTCACGCACCGACTGTTCGCTAAGCCCATATAAGTTTGGTTTATTGCTGGATAATTAAGACCAGTATCAATGCAGGAGTTAATTATGAAAAATGCACAGCGTTCCTTAGTTTCTATGTTATTAATGCGCACCAAGTCAACATGTTAGAGGAATCCGGTGTGCAGGGTAAGCACACAAATGACAACATTCCGTCATGTACATATTCATAGCCTACCAAACAAAGCAATCTACCCAGAAGCAAGTATTGAAGTAACATGTCCAACTATGTTACGCGCTTTGTCTTTCTAACAAGTGAAAAAAGAAAATATAGTTAAGTTAACACGGAAGTAAACATAATATTATCAACCTTCGCATAGCAAATTTTAGAAAAGGGATAATTTCATGTCGATACAATTTCTTCCCGCTGATTATGAATTCCTATCACATTGACATAAACTTGACTTGATATATTGGTGACTAGGTTTCGTTAAATCTGACATTACAGCTGCATTGATCTAACATACGACTTCTTTTGTGTAACAAAATTAGGTTACATCTAGTGGTATCTCTCTTTCAAGGCATTATCGGCTCGATGCCGCCTGACGGTTTCGGGAGACCTGTCGAACTGATGATTAAAAGATAGAGCATTTGGTATTGAGTAGACCCCACAATGTACGTTAGAATTTCCATCTGTACTCCTATACTGTAGATCAAAAAGATGTCTTTCTTCATTACATCTTGTGTATCGTTTACTTTAAAATCGGGACCTTATATAAATTGAACTCCTCCCTGGAACATAAATATAAAAACGAACCTGTTTGCTGCGGAAAAAAACATACGGTTTGATTACAAGTCAATTCAATATTATTTGGGAATAACCACTCAAAATTTATTTTTTCTGTAACCCTCTTTGCAGAGAATTGTTGGGATGATGAGGTACACGGAGTATGGACCCTGGTGCACAGGCGGCGACGTCTAGCTAGCAATGTTGTGGTGTGCGGGTCGAGATATCGATCCGTACCTCGGCGGCTTGGCTGCTGATCAATAGTGCCTGTGTTTATACTGTAACCCACAGATCAATGAAGCCATGTGGCCTGGCTTCCATTACTTACTCCAAGGCCACGTGTTACACCATTTTTCTGCCTTTGTTCCCCCAGTGAGTTCTTTGTATATACCCTTCCCCGCTATTGGCACGCCCTGCTAAGAGTGGACAAAGAAATAGTGTTTCTGACCCTTTCTAGCTTTTATTATATGTTGCTGCGCTATTCTCATCATAAAGGCTCGCATGAAATTAGTCCCTGTACAAAGACTATTGGATCGTCAGCCATGTTGGCTTTATATTGATGAACCAGGACTTTGCTGCTGACAGGTTTCTCAGTGAACACGGAAATTTGAATATGGTACTAATGAGACTATCTTGACTTGTATCTACACTTGAAACAAAATGACTGAATTGTTCTGTTTTTTAAGTAATGATCCTATATACTACACCATGCAACATTTTATCAGTGTGCAAACCACACAGAAATCAAGCATGTTTCTAGTCTCCCTATCGCAGCCTGTTATAGACTTTAAGCAACTACACCAAGAATATTATATGAACGCGGAATTGTGCTGTGTGCAGCCAGAACAATGGCGCCAAATATGGATAATCATTTGCCTGTGTTCATTTGATGTCCCTACATGGAGTTGCTGACGGTGAGGAAAGTCAGTAACTTATGGCTCCATAGATGCCCAGCCACAGTAGTGATAACAACTATTAGCATGCGTATATCATGCTCTTACAGCCATATCACTATTCATACATAGTTTGAAGTCATTAGGCCACAAGGACAACTGATTGTCCCATTACATTTCCACCAAACCGTAAAAAAATCAGATTGCAGATACAAGACGTGTTTTCTCGACCACTGAGAAAATATTCTTCACATCTACACGCTTGAGAAAATTCTAGGTGACAGAAATGAACCACGCACTTTCATTTGTAAACTGCATGTAGCCGTGCGCTGTTAGCTCTCTACATATAGACGCCTTTAACTCATTTGCCTGTCCACATTCAAAGCTAGAATCTGACACCGTGGCTTATCGTAGGACGGGTTTTTTTGCGTAAAATGTGCAACATCTGGAATCACCCGATGTTCAAACCAAGACTGACCAAGAGGATGCTACAAAGAGACGTTTAAAACCAAGAAACAATATTTTTAATGCTTAACCATATATCACAATTATGTTACATGTTACTAATGCAATAGTCATATCTATTACCCTAGAGTAATCTATGTCACTTGAACAACACCTTGACATACATAAGAACGACCTAAATTTCTTCATGAACTTAATAACGTCAGTGTTACGGAAAGGGTTAAGGGTGTTTGCACCTGCAATAAACCAATGTCTGTTTATCTGGTTCAATGACACCTGTGTGCGGGCTTCACCACACACTGCTTGCCACAACATGTCAGCAGATAACTATTACTTGCAGACATTTACAAGTTAACCAGTTAGACCCTCATGCGAATAACGTCTTCAACAGTACCGATGAGGGACAAAGCTGGAGAACATTTGGTGGTCTCTAATACTACCATAAACAATCATTGCAATCCGGATATATTTCATATGTGAAAGAAAGAGCCTTCTTCAATATTTCATTGCACTAGCCAACCGTCTAAGATGATTAATGATAGGGCAATAAAACTGGCCCGTTCAAAGTTATACAAGTGACTCCAAGTGTTTCCACAGTCCAGTAATACCAACAAAATGACCTTGGGATGCCAGGTCATATATGCGCATGTGAATTTCTTGTGAAGTGGTGCCTGCAACATTTTTAATAAAGCATTGAAAAATAAGTAACATTTTATGAAAGCTGCAGATATTACACTCATAGACTGCAGCTAGATATAATTATGAGTCGCTTGCACATAACTGTAAATCATAAATTATATTGCAAGATGGCCTCTGTTTGATGTTCTCAATAAAAGTCCGCAATCATGTATTGTTAGAAAGTGCAGCATTGTAGCGACGTTGCTTTCAAAACCTTTCAAGTCTTAAAACTTCTTCGTCGGGGAGGTCTTCTTCACGTGTGAAACTTGCCTTGCGCTCAAGCACTCAGCTTCCTTCGATATATTTCGCCGTGACACTTACCAGAGTCTCATGACAGTATTTAATACTGGTACCATGACAAATAAAAAAAAAACAAACAAATAAACAAACAAAACAAAACAAAACAAAACACACACACACACACAAAATAAAATAAAAAAAAAATAAGAGTACACCTGAAGACAGGACGATCATAAAACCCATGACAGGCTAAAAAATATAAATTCGTCAAATATATAGTGATAATTATCATAGACGTATAATGTTGCGCCAGCATTAAGGGCAAAAGCGTTTTAGTCGGGCAAAACAGCAGTGGGAGCCAGGTAGTTTAAGCTCTCAAGTACGCATGCTCAGGAAGCGAAGTACTTTTCTCGCGCTCAAGAGAGAATTGAGCAAGGCCTGGATCATGGCTTGGGCGTTGACGTAAAAGAATGACATGAAAGCTAAGTAGCTTTCACGGCGCATGAAGACTTAAAGGTGTCTTAAAGCGGTAGACTCGTGAAGGCTAGCTCTCTTTCACGAGCGAGGTCTCGACCACGCTGCAAAAGCTCGATCTGTGTGACGACCAATTATCAGAGTTCACCGATACGTTTTTGTATTTATTGAAATCGCAAAAGGAGTTATGTTGATACAAAAGGAGTTATGTTGATACATACATTTGGTTTTTCATTACTTCTTTTTTCCCGTCACAAATGAAATGGTTCCCAAAATTCGTCCTCATGTGCCGTGTCATCACTAAGCAATTTAAGAACGCTTCGTCAAAATATATTGCTATTAAAATTTTGTATTAATGAAAAAATAATAAGAGAACAGGTATATCTAGAAAATCTTGAATTCAACCAAGTTTCGTACAGGTTTCTGTGTACACACATTTACTACAGCTTTTGAAACGGTATCGCGTGTTTTGCGCTTAATCCTTTTCACGTCTCACATGATTTACAAGTTACAATAATTTGTGCTGACAAACATCGAAATATTGTGGCTGCAATTAAATAAGGAAATGTGCGAGCTGTTTTCGGTACTTATTATATACATATTATCTTGACCTACATATTTTATGTACGTAATCGCTTATTGACAACGTTATATTCTCCTTTGATTAACAATTTCAGTCCTTGAGAATTCAAGATTTTCTCACAAAACGTCCGACCATGCATATATTTCCAGTATGACTAGAGCTGGCAACCAAATACGTCAATATGGACAATACTCATGGACTGTTTAGTTCATGAATATGTCATTCAATTACTGTGTCTTTATTTCAGCCCAATTGCCTCAGCCAAGACGTAGTCGTCATCTCAACAGAACTGGCAATTAGCATTGGATACATGTATATTTGAAGCTACGGTTTGGTATCCATAGTAACATGACAGAATGCATATAATTAAACCTACATTATATCATTTCACTCATGGACATCAGCCCTTGGCGATATACCTGTGCCCCTCATATTCTAATACTAATCGTTCCCACGCACAAGAACGGAGTAGGTAGCAGCTAGGTATGTATGCTTCTAAGTGGTATGATATTAATTTTCTGCCATCCTGGTTAAAAAAAAGGTTCTCTGACACAGCCTCAGAAAACGACGAAAGCCAAAAGAAAATGTCCCTGAAATAATTAGGGAAAATCGATTGCAGTTGACCAGGAGGTCAATGCGATATGTAAAAGAATTAGCAAATGTACAAGGCGAGATGGCTCAGCTGACCCGCACTATACTGAAGCATGCCACGCGCAGTGCTGAACACGCATACTTCCATCATGCCCCTGTATGATAGCTCACAGCTTTATAGATATACCAACCAAAATGTATGCAACCATTGAAATAAAGTTCCATGCGTTATATTCACTTGAATATATTTTCAGCACCAAATGAAAACACAAACAACCCTACCCCTTAATAGGATATAAGACGTACTCAATACAGATATAAGACGTGCGACAACATTAATAAATATAACGGAATGACAATGCATTAACTGCATGTGGCGCAGCCTTAAATGTTATATTGCTCACATTTTACAAAACAAATTAAAACAGTGGCCCGGCCGTTGCATTTTTGATACAATTACCAAGTAGGAACAAACCGGGATTTATAAAGCTGGAACAAATCCGATCTAGTTCGAATCGTAGGCCTACAGTAAAATAGTCTCCACACAGTCACAGCCAAGTGTTACACATCATAAAGACCTATAAGAAAATTCATCCGTCGAGCCGAAAATGTTCATATCGAACTAAGCGATTGGCTTTCGGCTGGGCCAATTATCAGTCACCAGCTGAACATTAAAGCTAGAATTGTCAACATACTGCATGACTATAAATCTGCGCGACGGACACATGTCCCAGATTTTGTCCCGAAGAGGTCCATTCGGTAGTGTTTGACTCATGGATTAATTTCTGTGCATAGACACTATTATACAGAAGGCTTTGTGCGGGATTTCTTTGCCTTCGGATTGTTCACGTATAAAATGAAATAAAATGGTAGAGTCAACACAACCCTGTAAATAGGCTGTGCAATCAAACTCTGGTAGACGTGACATCACCACTGTTAACTCTCGCAAGTACGTGTTTGCCTCATTAAAATAATTAATATCTAATATAGTTCTCATCACAACTCATAACCAATGAAAATGCACAATCTCCTCCTTCTCTAATTCTGTAGCAGTGCCCTGTAGGTTGCACCCTCATAAGGTCGTGACCAATTCGGGGAAATAAAGGGCGGATTTTTTTACGGGGTCCTGCTCGAAAATTTTATGTTTTGGAATATAAATGATTGTCCAGTTTTTAGAATGCAGCTACGTGTATAATATGTGTTGCTAGACTTTGCTCTAAAATCAGTCAAAAATTACCAACCCTAGCTTAAATGAATTTTAAAATATGATAAATCTTATTTTAAAATCAAAATCATGAAGGCCGTACGGTGCAGACGTAAACAGGGCATTGGATTATTCTTGATTTTCAACTGCCGAAAATTTAGATCACAAATTGGTTGAGCTACCGTTTTGAACAACGTCTCAGTTGGGTGCAAGCTGGAACGTGTAAGCATAGACTTATACGTCCCTGGTGCCAGATTGCATCTATTGTATTTGTGTCTTTTTGTCCAAACCATTTCCTAGTAGTCTTTACCCTATTCCGTAGTGCGAACCCTTTACGCTGCATAAGCTAACCTGTCACTGTCTAACCTATATACATTACTATTGTCCATATTGGGCACGTTCTTCTGTAGAATTTCGACATACGCTGTATTAGCCCAAATAAATTGAAAGGTCTTCAGCGGGTAACTACTCAAAACATGTTTCGGAGCCAATACCGGTACATGTCTCTCTGAGTAGTGGCTCTTTGTCTAAGCTAAATATTCAGCAAAGACAATCCACATAATAATGAATAAATATGAACGTGGCAAATGATGAATTAGCTAAATACGTGAAGTTTCGCTTATGAATGCAGAGCTTCAGTATGAAAGAACAATACCTGTCAAACCAAACTTAATTACTAAATTTTCCGTAGTACAAGTTCAGATAAGAACAGTTTGACTTACTCCTGAACCAGTATGTACTTTTCCTAGTTGGATAGCTTATCTTAGTAAAACCACCTGCCAGTGCATAACTGAAGTAGAAATAAACTGGGGCATTATATTCAGTCGCAGTGATTGTAAAATAAACAGTTGCAGCTAAACCGCCTGTACAAGTAGTTAAGGTGCTACTTGTACAAACCGAGGGAAATCCTAACAAATACTGAAACAATGGACATCCTGCACCACAAATGCAAAACAAACCCCATGATGACACATACTTTTCAATTTGAAAGTCTCCAAACAATAAAGCTTCTATTTCACTGCCAACCCTGAGTAAATGTTTCAATGTAGTGGGGCAGGTTTGTGACATTTGAGTAAATACTGTCAAATTTGAGTATTTTTATTACTATTTTTATTTATTTATTTATTTATTTATTTATTTATTTATTTATTTATTCATTTATTTATTTATTTATTTATTTATTGATATTGAGTAAATGTGTGCATGTCACAAAATAAAAGTCATTAGCATTTAAGTCAAAAACATGCTATCAAAATATAATTTTTTTAACCCGAGTTTTAGTACAATAAGGCAAACTTGTAACGGTCGTCAGCCGCTGCTTGCTACCGATAGCCCCTGGGGGCTTAACCTGAGAGAAAACATGTACGCCTAAAATGTCCGACAATGAATATTAAAATAAAATGATATAAAAAATAGTCTATATTTATATTGCACACTAGGGCCAGATTGTATCTATATGTACATTGCAGACTGTGGCCCAGTTTCTGTGACTTTGCATTTAAGAAAACCCAGGAAAGGTGTTTGTTGTCATGAGCACAACGATTCTGGTATGAACTGTTATATGTGTGCTTCTAGACATAATACCTACACGGCGTATGGGCCTATAATATAATGTTATAAAATCATTTTGGTGGGTGATGTGGTGCAGTCAGGCATACGATTTTGTTTTATTTAATTTCCACTTACAACATACAACTCTGGCAATATAATATGTACAATGAATTCTAACTGTACTGCCAGTAACAATTTGTGGCGCCAGTGCCTAATTTTGGCAATAAGTTACCGCAAATTATTACACGGGCATTTTATCTTATGAAGAAGCTGCCAATCAAAATGATCAAAGATCCCTTCTATTGGTGCAGACAAAACGTGTTACTATTCTGTAAAAATTCTGGAGTTGAGGGATTATTGGGGCTGTTAAGGTTTGCCTTCTTCAGACGCTGATACATCGACGATTGGGCCCTCAGAGTTAGAACGCATGCACATGATAATAATAATAATAATAATAATAATAATAATAATAATAATAATAATAATAATAATAATAATAATAATAATAATAATAATAATAATAATAATGACAATATTATTAATGATAATAATAATGATGATGATGATGATGATGATACTAATAATAATAATAATAATAATAATAATAATAATTAATAATAATAATAATAATAATAATAATAATAATAATAATAATAATAATAATAATAATAATAATAATAATAATAATAATAATAATAATAATAATAATTGCGTGACGCTACCTGGAATCACTACGGGCCAAATGTCGGGGGGGGGGGTTGGGTTTTTTTTTTTGTTTCGTTTTTATTTTTTTTGTTTTTTTTGTTTTTTTTTTTTTTTGTTTTTTTGTTTTTTGTTTGTTTGTTTTATTTTTTAATTATTATATCACAATAGCACCTGCCTTAATTTTATAAAGATAATAATGAATTCATTTCACAAGCAGATATGTTTTTTCTGGCTATATTCAGCAATGGCACCTGTCATAACTTTACCAGCTTATAATGAATTTTATTGACTGACATTGTAACTCCTTCACAATAGAATCTTGCCTTTTGACTTTTCGCTTCTTCATTTTCTACAATTGAGGGACAAGAAAGCACGATGTGCTTATATGCCCTTTACACTTTGTCAAATTCTTAATACTTGAAGTACCGTGAACATCGGAGCTGAAATTGACTTTAAATCAACATCTTCTGTATAAATGGACGGTATAACAATTTGGTGGGTGGCTTATATGGCTACGGTCAACTATGACCTTAATACAGGTCTCCAGGAAATATATACATTACTCAATTATAAAATACTATATTGAACTATACTGAATGGTTGTATGTATACGCTGATTCAATAAAAAGATTTCTGATTCCTGATTTTATTAGAATCTTTTCAGATGCATTTCGCGTGACACTTGAAGGTAGTTCTAGTTTTTCTTTATTATGCCACGTTACTGCGTGTATACACCCAGCTTGCCTGGTCATCTGATGACAATTGCTGCAGTCTACTGAATCAAACTTAACATTGTTTTTCATTTTCTTTTCTTTTTTGCATGTCTTTTTTTTTTTTTTTTTTTTTTTTTTTTTTTTTTTTTGTATCACACCAGAAAATTTAACGGGATCATAGTTATAATCATCTATCTATATCTAAATTTCAACGTGCAATGCTACACATATCGTGCTGTTGCAATAGATGTTTCATCAAGAGAAGCATATCGTGTATGTGCATTTATTTTATGCAACACTTCATGGCTAATTAAGAAAGCTTTCTTATCAATATGTTGAGAAATGTCGACAAAAACCAATAGCAAAATGTCTGCATTACTCTATAGATGCCAAGGTACGTAAACATGGGTGTGTCGTGTTCCAGTGGGATACTGATTTTAACTCTTCCCCCCTTAAACCGGCCAAAATCGGCTGGTGGTCAAATTGTACATGAGACTTATCAGGTCACATGCCCCAGGTCAACAGCTTTCCTTGGCATGGGTTAGCACTTAGTGCCCAACCCATGCCAAGAAAGCTGTTGACTCAGTCTTAATTCAAGGGGGAAAGGGTTAAGCTGATCCAGGGTATATGAGAGCATCTTGCTCAGTTGATCTGGTTTGATGACAGAATATGCCTACATAAAGGAGCCAACGTTACCATTTGAATAACCTTCATGTGACTATCATACGACCCTTACTGATATTGATACTGTTCTGACAGATACTGGAGTACAACCTACCGCTCTGCTGAATGTCAACAACCTACCGGTCTGCTGAATGTCAACTCCAGCTGACACATGAACACATTCAAGTCATCCGATATTTAGCAAACATATCACATAAATTAACCGCTGCCAATCGATGGCGTAGGACTGAAACAGATGCCCCTCTGATTTTACGAGCAGCGGTTTGGAAGAGTAACTGGCAATTCAATTGTATCCATTAAACGGATGATGATTAGATTTCCAAGCCAAAAGCTGCAATGATATTGATGTACGGAGGTGCAACACCCTCTGTGTTAGCAAACGGGGCTCAAAAACATTTAGAGCTGGAGACTAACAAACATTTAATTTAAGTTCAATTTTGTATTACACATCCCATTCATCGCACGTCCGACGTGACAGACATGTATTTTTCATATTTAACTCTCTCGGGGTCAGCATCAACAGCTTTCCTTGATCTGAGCTGTTTGCACTTCGCCCAAAGTGCCCTGAGGACACCTGTTGACAAATGTCACGTGATCCCTCATGGCAAAAGAAAAGAACAGACGATACTCAGGACAGCTGACAACTTCTTTTAGTTTGAAAAAAGAAAAAAATGGCGATACATCGGCGTTCGCCCTCTCAAGATAAAAAATTATAAAGGCAACATATGTGCATTTTTAGCCGGGATAAAAAGTCAGCTGGTAAAATTACCCTCTAGCTCCAAACAAACTTACTTCATTCTAGGGACATTTTCTGAGGATGACAGTGGGATGGAATGCAACGGAATTATACCTAAGCTTCAATGTGCTAATGCATCATGTACTGTACATTTACAATATATTACGACAAAAAGCGCAGGAAAT